>JANKYF010000005.1:68393231-68404692 GCA_029829435.1 Erythroxylum hondense | reverse complement strand
AATGAAATGAAAGGAGAAGCTAAATTGAACAATAGATCTAAAAGAGAACGATGATCATAGATAAAAAACGAAAAAGGAAAAGACATCCATGAACAAGGAAAAGGGAAAACTTGGATATGGTGGAAAGTGTTGATTCGTGGAAAAGGTGTTGTTGTTCCATTTCTTGGTGGGAGGGGCTGTTTAAGATGGGAGGGCTGCTTAAGGTAAAGAGATATATGGTAGGTTTAGATGGGTATTATTGGAAGGATATTTTCAATGTTTAAAAAAAGAATTGAAGTCCCAGTTCGTAATTCAATTTTGATACTTTTTCAGGTGAATTCAATTTATAAAGGATGATGAGGTTCAATTCATTTTTTTTTCTGTTTCCAAACATTTGAATTAAATTCAATACTGTAATTGAATTCAATTCATACCATTCTAAACAACCTATTAATGAAGTTTAGATTGCTTAATACGAAGGTATATAACAGTACAGAAGATCTTTTTTTTTTGGTAAATCAGAAATGTTTTATACAAATAATAAAAAGTTATATACAGATCTAGAGATTCCTACACATAAATCTCTTAACAAACTGACGGAGAGTCAATAGAACCTACAACGTTCCTTATAATCTAAATCCTGGCAGCAAACACATTCAGCATTATCTATACAAATTTCCTGCCAAGCACTCTTTGAATCTAATTAACCTAAATAGAAGCACAATTTTACTATACTCCCAACAGTATTCAAGCATCAGTTAGCAAATATAATCTAATTTCAATTAAGTGAATTAACGTTCTTCATGTGCACTTGTTCCCTACCAAAATTTTTCATCTCTCCCAACCTTCTGTAATAGGAATGTTATTAGTTCTTTTGCCCTCCATCCGTAAATAGCGATCTTTAATCTGGTACTGACTGTTGCTCTTGTCAATTCCTCTCCTTGATATCTTTACTTGCTTTTCCAAACAAGGAATTACCAGTTGCAAACTTCATGTCTTCCTAACCGAAGAAGGTTTCTGTTTCTTTCTTCTCTTCTAATGTTGACCCAAAGGCAATTAAGCCAGTTGATGTTCCTAAACTATCAAACCTACAGAAAATATGTTAGTGAATATAAACGACATCAATTACCTCCTCATGGTGTTTGAGATGAGATGTTCCTTAACTTGAGAGATTACTTTGGAGTACACACTCCCAACATGCTTGTCTTCATCTTTGAAGGTTCTAAAGTTCATTTTGAGACCAAATATTGTAAACAGTAGTTGAGAGAAGGATAGGGACAATATTAGTGTTTGAGGTTCTGGTATTTTAAGCAAGATTAAACCAAGTGAGAATAGATTGTAGGTTTGATTGATTAGGAATGTTTAAATGAAAATGTAAGAGGCATTGATCCCAAACAGATTTAGAGAATTAACACTCAAAAAATAAGTGATCAATGGTTTCATTGTCCGAGATACACGAGGAACAGTGGTTAGGAGTTTGGAGTTAGGGAAGATTGTCATGGGTTTGTAACTTCTGGAGGAAAGCAAGCCAAAGTATAAAAAAACACCTAGACCAACTACTTTTAAACCAAACTAGCTTATGCCAAGGAACTTTCTGTAGAGGAGGTCTCAAGAAATTATAGGTTGAACCATTAGTGTACTGTTTTGTGAAACTAGCTAACCATTCCAAACAATTAGATTTAGAATTATTTGGTTGGTATCGAAGGGGTTCAAGGTTGCTAATGATCTTTATGGACGCCTTTTGCCATCTCCACTCAGCATTATCTATTACTTTAGAGACTCTTACTGTTATTGGAAGCTCCGAATTATTGATCTCTCTCGGGGAAGAGAAGATCTTCAGGATTCCTCTTGTATGCCACGAATCATGTCATAAAAGAGTAGAAATACTATTTCCTATCCTAAATCTGAATTGGTTCCCTATTTTGCCACTCACAAATAAGATTTTCCTTTAACTCCAAGAACTATTGTAGGTAGGTTGAGCACTCCAGAAATTATTCCTTCTCAGAATAATGGTATGCACTCACTTAACCCACAGAGCCTCCCTATCAACAAACAGATACCAAATCCTTTTCCCTAATAACACATGAGTCCATGTAGACAAATGTTTCACCCTTAAACCTCCCTCCTTTTTTGGTCTACTAATGTTACTCCATTTAACCTTTGCATGAGATTTCGAATCCACCTTCCCAGCCCATAAAAAATTTCTAAGTTTAGTCTCTATTTCCTTAAGAATGAATGAAAGGATAATGAAATAGGTAGACCAGTACACTTGGAAAGATGAAAGGACAGAAATCACCAATTGGATTCTAACATCACAGGAAAGATTTTTATGAGTCCATTTGTTTATCCTCTTATCTATTTTTTCTAATAAGAGTAGACAATCCCTCCTAGATAACCTACTTGTTAAGAGAGGTACCACCAAATACCATATAGGGAGAGTGCCTTTCTTCAGGCCAAAGATAAGTTCCATTCGATAATTCAGATAGTACACATCAGGAGATAAAAAATTACTCTTGGAAGGATTCATGTCCATACTAGAAAAAATAGAGAAGGTACACATACAATCAAGCAAGGTTTGAGCTGAAAATAAATCCGCATGACAAAAAATCAAGAGATCATCAGCAAACAGGAGATGGGTGAGTTTAAGGGCTTTGCACCTCCAATGGTATTTGAAGGAAGAACTACTATCTCTACAAACTTTTAAATGCCTAGAGAAAACTTCCATACAAATTATGAAGAGGAATGGTGATAAGGGATCACCTTGTTTTAGACCCGACATTCCTCTAAAAAATCTTGAGGGGGTTACATTGATCAAAATAGAGGAAGAGGGAGTGGTTATGCATTCTTTGACCTAATTTATGAACTTGAAAGGAAGGCCTACAACTATTAGAGTATTAAGGAGGAAATCCCATTGAATAGCGTCATAGGCCTTTTGAAGATCCACTTTAAAAGCACATATCTTCTAGTTATTGGAGAGGTGGTAATTCTTGAAAATCTCTTGGGCCAATAGGATATTATCCCCTATTCGACGGTTCTTAATAAAGGCACTTTGATTGGGGCTAAAAATTTGAGAAAGAAGCTCTCTAAGCCTATTTGCTATGATTTTAGCAGTCACCTTATAGAGCATATTGCAACAACAGATAGGTCTATAGTCTAACATTATAGAAAGGTGAGCTTTTTTGGGTATGAGTGAAATGAAAGTGGAATTAAGCTCTTTGAGGAGTTTTCCATATTGGAAAAAAAATTGAATGGCACTAGTAACTTCCTCCCCAATTATATGCCGGGTTTGTTTGAAGAAGAATCCATTAAACCCATCCAGACCAGGAGCCTTATTGGGATTAAGAGAGTTGAAAGCCTCTCTTATCTTTTGAACTGAAACTTCAAAAATAAGAGAATTGGAAAGATTTTCAAACAAAGAATTAGGGAAAATATTGTCCATAAATTCTTTGGAAGAGTGAAAAGCCTTTTTAGCCCCCAATAGTACCTTGAAAGTATTCAAGAAATTGAACTTGAATATCTTCCATACCAATTATCTTGTTCCCATTTCCCACTACTAAAGAATGTATGTTATTTTAGGAGAGAATTATGGAAGAATTTGGTGTTCCTAACCTCTTCTTTGAGCCATTTAATCTTAGAAGACTATCCAAAGAATGACTCCTGATCCTCTAATGCTTTAAATAACTCAGTAATGGCCTCAGATTCCTAAGCAATCAGACTTGAAGATCTAGGAAAAAGTCTCATTTGATCCTGAATGTTATTAAGAATAACTTGGCAATTCTCAACTCTAACATTAACATCCCTTATTTGGTGTGAATTCATAATTTTGAGAGCTTTTTTTAACCATATTCTTCTTAGACACTACACAATACATCGGAGTACTTTGAACTTGAGAGGACCAAGCATCCTTTACAGTCTGCAGGAAATTGGGCTAGGAAGCTAGAAAATTTGAGAACCTGAAAGGAGAAGATCTCTTCTTTTGATTAACAATAGACCTAACCATTAATAGAGAATGGTCTGAGATGTTAGGGTTCTGAATAACGCAATAAAAATTGGGAAACCTAGTGCTCCAAGCCAAGTTGATGAGGGTTCTATCTAACTTCCTGGCAATAAAGGAGTCTCCACTTTGTTTATTGTTCCAAGTAAAACTTGGACCACTAAAATTTAAATGAAACAAACCATTATCCTCAACACACTGTCTAAAATCACTCATCCCACTCATGGCAGAGGAACTAATAAGATTGGCCTCATGAGGAAACAAAATAGCATTAAAATCCCCCGCAATAATCCAAGGAAGGTGACTTACCAAATTGTTAATGTTAGACAGATCAGACCAAAGATTCTTCCTATGGTTGAGGTTGTTAGCCCCATATACACAAGTAACTAAGAAAGAAGCAGAACATTTCCTAAGGGACAATTCCAAGTGAATCAATTGATTAGTAAAGCTTAGGATAGAACACAAAAAACGATCAAGATTCCAAGCTAGCATTATCCTAGCATTCGAAGATTGATCTACATTATTGTAATAAGTCCATCTAGGAAACAATGAGGAGCAAACATTATTCAAATAGAATGGACATCGAATCCTAGATTCTGTTAAAGAAACAAAATAAACTATTAATCTTTTATGCCAAACATGTACTGCTAGTTGTTTTTTGGGGTTGCTTATACCCCTCACATTCCAAAAAACCAAATCCATAATGAAAAGAACCAGAAACTAGCAACCATCCTACTTCTGTTTCCTCCTAGTTTTCCTATTTTTTTCTCACACTAAAGTCCCCTTCTGCTCCTCCTATAATTCCAGGACTATTTGGAACCAATTCAGAAATAGGAGAGGTAGGAATTATACCTACTTGATTTACAAAAAAGAGTTGGAATCCTCAAGGTCTCCACTAGATTCTTCTTGCATTTGTTAATCCTGGGGCAGGTGAGAAGGACTCCTAGCAGAGATAGTATCTTTGCCTTCTTGCATTGTCATCTCATTAATATGTTCCTTCGGATGAGGACCTTGCCCCTTGCATTGCTCATTATAACTCTCTAGTACTCTAATTACATCATTACTTTGAACTGTCTTCTCAAAGATTAGTTCCTGTGTCTTTTACTACTGAGTTGGAAAGTTTGATATCTTCTCCGTTCCCTTCTTCAGCTCTTATGGTAAACCAATCTCAAAGACTCTCCCTATAGGTGCCCATTCCTTCTTCTGCACTTGTGGATTAAGCCTCCATTCATACTCAATCCTAATTTCCTTAAAAAGTATTTTTCCCCTCCTCATTCTACGTGGCCAATTGGAAGGATGATGGCCAACTCCTATGTAGTTCTAGTTCTACACACATTCGTGCTTAAACTATCCTAGACATCCTAGCTTTCTGAGAATCCATTAAGAGAGGATGTGCCACAACACTTGCTATCCTTCCCAACCCTTCAGTATTCCAGTATTTGACTGGAATATTGCGAAACCTAGCCCACACCGGAGCAAACTTAACCTCTTCTTGTTCCCCACCACTCAAACATCATTTTATCAGAAATATGGGCTTTCCTTGGATATGCCAAGAACCCTTTTCCAACATCGAATTTAAGCCTATCTTGGAAAAACAAAAAGTTGTTTGAGCTAGTAATTAACGCCTCCTTTAGCCCAAACTCTACCCAAAACTTAGCTAAAGCTCTCTGAATCACTGGATAAGTTGGTCTTTTTCTTACAAAAAAACCTATCAATGCTAACTTGAAATGTGCAGCTCCCTTCTTAGCTAACCCCGGAGAAGGAATGACATAGATTTGCTCTTCCTTGATCTTTTGGGGGTAGTAGGATAATGCGTTATCTTCTAAGGAGTCCGCCATACCTTTCGAAACAACTGCCTTCCATGATTTGATGATTCTCGAGTTTTAAGGATCATGGGGTTGGGAAGAAGTTGTAGGGGCAGTTTCCTGAGGGTTGGTGGCTAAGGAAATTTGGTTAGGGTTGATAGAAAGGGTCGATTTTAGAGGAGGATCTTTAGTTTGGAGAGGGATGATGGTGTTTGCGTTGGTGTTTTGGTTTTGGATACGATTAGGGATTTCAGATTTTTAGAGGGAGAGAGGTGCAGGGACTGGTAAAGGGAAGAGAGGGGTTCGAGGATGTGGAGGGGAAGAAGAAGCCATAGAGGGGGAGTGGAAGCCCATCTGTAATCATAGAAGTTATGGTCTAAGCTCATGTGTAATCGCTCATTGCTCGTCTGTAATCGTTCCTTACTCATCTTGTTATTTTCATTAGTTTGAATCATATTAAGTTAAGAAAATGATGGGCCTGTGAAGAGCTTTAGACACTCTAAAGTGCAAGGTCTTTTCTTTGACTCTAGCAAGAGCTATGAGGAATTGATATCAATTTATCCCAAAATGGTCAACTCAAATCCAAATTTGGGGATCACTTTACTAGCAATAAGAGAAGACCTAAGGTTCTCTTCCCTCTTTGATATGGTTCACACACGAAGGGAGAGGCTTGAATAGTATACCTAAAGGTTCACTATGGAAGCTACTTAGGTGTTAAACATGAAATCTATCATAATAGTCGTGTTTTTTTTAAGAAAGGTATATGTCATCAACCAACATTTTTTGGGGATCACTTCTAATGGATAAAGTGTATACTTTAGAGGAAGCACGTAAGCAATAATAATGTTTCATCACCTTAAAGGAAGTAAAGAACTCCCCATAGAGGATTGAGCAAACATCTTAAGAGATAATATGACAAATGAGAATTAAGGAGTAATGCTAAAATTATCTAATATATGAGAATCTGTGAATGAACTGAAAGGGGAAAGATAACTTGTTAGTCTGAAAGTATCCTCTTGTCATGGCTGAATAGATCTCTCAACCATATTCTTAATTATGAAAAAAGTAAGGATATCATCAATAAGTTGAAATCGTTAATTAGTAGACTTGAGGCCAAACATTCATATAAGTTTTATTATTTCGACTAAGATTATGGGCATAAGATAGAGGAATGATGGGGTTATGGAATGTTGTGAAGTCCATATTGAAAAAGGGACAATTGGAGTAATTTGTGGCTGAATGTTTCAAGCTTAGAAGAGATAGAAGTCAATGTGATTAGTTTTGGTCAGGGGAACATGCGGCTGACATAAGGGAATATCACTCTAACCAGGGTCATTGTTAAACATATGACTTTGAAACAGTCAAAGTTGTTGTCATAATATTTTCTTTAAGTACAGATTTTATGCTTATTTTATACTGATTTAGTTTAGATGTTATCCAATTTTTGAATTTTGGTTAGAGAATGGCTGTATAAATTAACAAGCTTATACTCAATAAAGTGATAGATTCTTCTCCATACATATCTCTTCCTAAAAGAACCAATAAAGTGGTATAAGAGCTTTCTTGATCTTAAAGAACCTCTAAACCTACAAACCTAAAACTTATAACTCATTCTACTCCCACACTACAAATCAAAAACTACACATTAATGGATTCAGAATCATCATTCACTGTTATTACTTTGCTAGTGTTTGATGGAAGAAATTATCTAAATTGGGCTGTTCGAATGGAGGCCTTGCTTGAATTGAATGACTTGTGGGAAGCTGTATATGAAGACTATGACGTTCCGAACTTGCAGGCAAATCCAATGGTGGCTCAAATTAAAATCAACAAAGAAAAGAAACAGAGGAAGTCCAAAGCAAAAGCTTGCCTATTTTTAGCAGTCACACCAACAACTTTTTCCAGAATCATGACGCCCAAGACGAGCAAAAAAATTTAGGATTTCTTAAAGGAGAAATATATGGGGAATGAAAGAATAAAAGGAATGCAAGTGCTCAACTTGATCAGAAAATTTGATATGCAAAAAATGGAGGAGTCAGAAACGATCAAAGATTACTCTAACAAGCTCATTGCTATTGCCAATAAAATAAGATTTCTTGATTCTAATTTTGATGATTCTAGAATAGTTCAAAAAATTCTTGTAACCATCCCAGAAAGATTTAAGGCACAATTTCATCACTCGAAAACTCAAAGGATTTGGCAAAAATTAGTTTGGCAGAATTGTTAAGTGCATTTCAGGCACAAGAACAAAGGAGAATCATGAGACAAGAAGGAACTATAAAAGGCGCTTTTCTAGTAAAATCATATAATAAAAAGAGGATTAATAACAATAATGCTCAGAGTTTTCCACCATGTTCATATTGTAAGAAAACAAATCATCCAGTTGGTGGAGGCCAGATGTAAGATGTAACAAGTGTGGACAATCATGATATGTTGAAAGGATATGTAAAGCGCAAAAAGGAGAAGCCAAGCAAGCTATAAATGATCAACTTGAGGAGGAGGAGTTATTTGCAACATCATGCTTAGCCAACTACAATTCAAATGAAAGCTGGCTTATTGATAATGGTTGCACAAATCACATGACTTTTGATAAAAGAATGTTTAAAGAAATTAATTCAAGTTTTATCTCCAAAGTCCAAATTGGAAATGGAGACTATATTGAAGCAAAAGGAAAGGGGATTATAACAATTAAAGGGCATTCAAGTCTGAAGTTAATTTCTGATGTCTTAAATTTTCCTACAATAAACAACAATCTGTTGAGTGTTTGTCAGTTGTCCAATAAAGACTTTAAAGTACTGTTTGAAGATGATTATTGCATGATTAAGGATGCAATGGACAGAGAAGTGTTCAATATCAAAATGCAAAATAAAAGATTTACATTGGATTTTACGAAAGAGAACCACATTGGTGATGTTGAGGAAGATATAAATAACATGAAGTCCTCTATATATGAAGAAACAAAATGAGTTCTTCAAGTTCAAAAAAATCTAAAAAAAGGCCAACAAGGTGGATCATTCCTTCATTGTGGAAGACAAAGGAAGATTTGATTGCTTGAAAATGACAAATGGAAAAGTTCATGAGAAGCCTAACAGTTGGAGTTTGCAGTATCAAAGTCAAGGAGGAGTGTTGAACATATGACTTTGAAATAGTCAAAGTTGTTATCATAATATTATCTTTAAGTGTGGATTTTACGTTGATTTAGTTTAAATGTTATTCGATTTTTGAATTTTGGTTAGAGAATGACTATATAAATTGACAAGCTTTTGCTCAATAAAGAGATAGAGTCTTCTCTATACATATCTCTTCCTAAAAAAGCCAACAATCATTATAGTGAACACAAATTTGAGGCTGATGAAACCCAATACAAATTTGAGGTTAATGAAACCCAACTTAAGAAATATGCATTTTGGACTTAAACTTCTATTAATATCATGGAATGAAGCAAAGAGGTAGAGAAGATTAGTAGAGGAAAGTACTTTTTAGAAAGAATATTCTAAGTTAGCTAATCCTAATGACTACATGATGATGACTTTAGCCAACTGCAAAGTGAGGAGGACCCTGGTCGACAATGACAACTCTAATAACATCCTATTTTGCAAAACTTTTAGTGATTTGAGATTCACCCACAGAGGATTGAACAATCATGCCAAGTGATAAGAAAGTTCAGGAAAGAGAGGGAGTTCACTAGAGTAGTCTAGCAAGAGACTAGCAAGAGAGTTTATATAAAAGAACACACTAAAGGGAAAAAGAGAGCTCACATGTAAAAAGGTATCTTCTTGTTAAGGTTAAACGCCAATCACAACCATATTCTTAACTATGCCAAAAGCAAAGATCTCATTAATCCATCGAAATCGTTGTTGAGGAACTTTGAGATCAAATGTATATACAAGTTTTATTATTTCTATTAATATTATAAGTATGAGATGAAGAAATGTTAGGATCTATAAAAGACTATAGACTCCCTATTGAAAAAGTGATAACTAGAGCAATTTGTGAATGAATATTTCAACCCTGGAGATTCGTGCTTTACCTTGGTTATGGAACACAATGACAACATATAGATCAAAGTCATCAGTATTATAGTGGATAAAGATTCGAGGGTGAGAACAACGAAATTGAAGAAATCTACCTATTACCATAAAACTTCTGCTTATACTATGGGTTAAACAAAGAGGAAGAGAAGATAAATGAAGCAAATTATTTTCTAGGAAGAGGATCTTAATTTTGCTAATTCTAATGACAACGTGATGATTATAATGACATCTTTGTCTAATTATAAGGTGTGGAGGATCTTGGTTGACAATGATATCTCGTTCAACATCTTGTTTTACAATGCCTTTAGGGCTTTAGGGATCACTTAGCCATAACTCAATTTTTTAGCGATACTATTGATTGGCTTTAGATTGTAACTAAACCATGCCTTAGAAAGTATCACACTATTGTTGAAGTTGAGAGCTCATTCTAGGCATATCATAGGTTTATGGAGTTCTACGTGTTTAATAGACTTTATACCTACAATGTTATACACTATTAATTTATCACCAATGATGGTACTTACTACTATTGGGCGATGCCTTTAGAGCTTAAAAAATGCAAAAGAAACTTACTAAAGTCTAGTCAATAAGGCATTCAAATCCTTGGCTCAAAATGTGGAGGCTTACATCGATGGTCCTGAAAATCAATAGTAATGAAAATCATATACATATACTTAAAGGATTACTTTGAGAATTTGTGAAAGTACAAGATGAATCTCAACAATTAGAAGTGTGCATTTGGCTTATCAGCAGTGAAATTCATGAATTTCATAGTAATTTATTGAGGTATAAAGGGTAACCCAAAAAAGATAGAGGTGATACAGACCATGGAACCCCTACACTCCTTTAAAGATATCCAAAGGATAGTAAATAGATTACTGAAATCATTTAGACTTCTATACAAATCAGCAAAGCATTACTTATCTGTTCTCTAATCACTTAAGCAGGTAAGGAACTTCAATTTGGGCATGGAGTGTCAACAAATATTTTAGAAATTAAAGGCTTATATATTACAAACTATTCGCACCTCATCTAGGAGAACCTTTATATCTCTTGTTGGTTGTTTTAGAATAAGCTTCAGTTTAGTGCAGTGAGTAAAGAGTAGAGCTAAAACAGTAGGTTTATCACCTTCAAAATCATGTTATAGATATGAACTTTTCAAACTTTACTTTGAATGCTTTTTATATAGTTGTTGATCATTCCAATAATTAGACCAATATAATCCAGATTCCTAAGCTTGACTGACCAAGTAAAATCCTCTTCTTCTAGGCTCTCTCACACCTTTATAGGTATATCATCAAGTCCTACTACCCTTCTACTCTTCATCTTCCTCAAAACTCCTTTAATTTCTTCTCTCATGATACATTGATAAAAAGCGAAATTACTCTATTGGTCATAAGTGTTAAGATCACCTATGAAAATGATGTTATCTTCGCATTTGTTGAATAGTTTATAGAAGTAGCTCTACCATCGTCTCTTGATGTCATTTTCACCCATAAGAACCTGTCCTACTTTGTAGCGCCCCAACCCCGCAGGACCCGAACCCGATATCGTGGATGATATCCGAGTCCACGCCGCACGAGATCGGTAAGCTACGGCACTAAAATCCAGTACAAAACTCAGTATGCAATTTTTAAAACATTTTTGAA
>JANKYF010000005.1:68336467-68346906 GCA_029829435.1 Erythroxylum hondense | reverse complement strand
AAAAGAATTTTGGAATAATTATAACACCAATGTTAATTATGTCATTGGTATTTGGAGATTATGTAAAATATATTGATGTTTCGCACCAGAGATTAAGATGTAATATATTGCAGCATAATAAAGTGATTTCATAGGTATGGAGATAACTAAAGTCCTATAGGTTGATTATTCGATACATGATTTATAACTGCTATAGTAGTGATTGCTTTGACAGTTTGGAGACATTATATGTACAGAAACGTCTTGGATATATATAAATATATAGATCACTAAAGCTTAAGGTAATTATTGAGTTGAGAGAATTGAATATGAGACTGAGACAATGGGAAAAAGTATTGAAAGATTATGATTGTACAAATGAGTACTATACTGGTAAAGCTAGTATTGTAATTAGATGCATTGAATAAAAAATTCAGTCGCAGTGTATCACAAATTTGGATATTGAGGTTATCAAATTGAGGATTCATAAATTATGAATCTTACTAAGAAATTGGAAATAAATACGAATTTTGAGTCCGAATAGAAAGAATGATACTTTGGGATTTAAATAAGAAGTATGTGTACCGATAAAGATGATTGAGCAAAGAGTGTTAAATAAGCAAAATAACAACCTATGTTATACATCCTAGTAGGCATACGCCAAGATAGCATTTAATGGTTAAGGATGTAGAAGCAAAAGACCACAATTGAGAGTTGCCAATAGTCTTGACTGTTGTAGATATTGTTTATATTTTGGAGTTCATAGGAATATGAGATCAATGTATAATTCTATTTGATTTTAAGCATCTCATTATTATCATAGTGATAACATTAAATACCGTGCAGCGTTATACAACAAAAAAGAGTCGTCTGTCTCTTTATTTGGATGAACAGGGCTAAAGATGGTCGAAGGTCAAATTTGATTGGAGATGTTACTGATAAGTGAAATTGATCTGTATTAGGAATTAAGTGACTCAATAAAAATGAATGAATTAGGTGGATCAACGCCAAAGGCATGGAATACAGTAAGATAGACATAAGGGTTAAGTGTACTAACACTAAAGAGATGTGAACTATGAAGCGAAGGATGAAATGTTTCTGAGAGTATCACCCTCCCAAGATGTGCTTAGATTGAGTGCAAGATATGCTCAGGTTAGGATAAAGAATCAACTAAGATTAAATTTTATTAGTCCATATAAAGTTATTAAAAACTGAACCATTGACTTATGAGTTAGTGTTACTAACAAAGATGTCTCATATTCATAATGTGTTATATATGAATATGCTAAGAAATATCGATATGATATGATATTGATGTTATCGATGCAGGAAGTAGAAAATTGTGAGTAATCAGAGAGAGAGAGAGAGAGAGAGAGAGAGAGAGAGAGAGATATTGTGGAACTAGTTAAGAAAGTGAATGACTAAATAAGTAATAGAAAGACCTGGTAAGTCTATCAACTATAGTCATTTGAAAGAAATTATTTGAATGATGAAGTTAAATGAGAAAACGGAGGAGCATAAGAGGAAACATATCTCTGCCTCTTGATTAGTAAGATAAGAATTTCGAGAACAAAATTCTTTTAGGAGGGGGAGAAATGTTGGCGCCCAAAATTTTTCTTATTATTTTTATTAAGTTAGACATGACTTAAATAAATTATTAGGATATGATAGATTAATTTTGGAATTTATTTGTTTAATTATGTCAAAGTTAGTAGGATTTGTTGCATGAGTTAATGGAACTAAAATGTTAAGGTTATAAGAATGTTCAAGGGTATTTTTGGCAAGACATTTAAGCATAAAAGACATAAGGCTTATAAGGAAGGGCAAAATGGACTTTGTACACTCATTAAGGGCAGAAATGAAAGAAGAAATGTTGTCTTGTTCTTTTAAGAAGGTAAAAACGTGATTTGAGGGAGAGAAAGAAGATAAATACGAAAAAAAAGAGAGGAGAAGAGAGTTTCAGGGGAGAAGGGAGAAAAGAAGAGAAAATAAGCTAGATTTCGATTTTTCTTAGCCTTCAAGAGAGAATTTAAGGGGGTTCAAGAAGAAAAAAAGTTAAAGGAAGAAAAGAGCTTTCATTAGAGCCAAGAAAATCTTCATTTAGTGAAGAATCAAGGTAAAATCATTTTAAATCTTTTGGATTTTTGGAAGGGTTTTAGTTCATGGAGTTTAGAAAATGTATGGGTTTAAGTATTCTAGAAACAATTTCAGTAATTTACATTGTGGGATTTTCAATTGGATTCCTATTGAATGGGGTTTTGCCATTGATAGAATAAATAAGCCACTAATGTTTTCTTTGGAATCAAGGAAGTTAATGATTTAAATTGCATCATAAATGTTGCATTTATTTTTTTCTTGAATGAATTGAGAAACTGCTATATGTTTTATACATGAATTGTGTGGATGATTTATGAAAAGACTTTGAAAAATGATTTTTTAAAAAAAAACATGTTTATGAAATCATGCTTTCGGAAATGGGTTTCGAAATATTTCAAGTTCATGAAAAACAAGTTTCCAAAAAATGTCAGTTTGGGCAACAAGTTTATAAGATGTGAAATACATGATTATGTGGGTTTGTTGTAGTCTCCTAAGTTAAATCAAGTGCACTTTGACAAAAGGCTTCTCCTACCTACCCATTAGTAGCACGAAGCTCCTTCATGGACTCTTATAAGTTCACGGTTACGCAAGACCAATAAGTGGGATTGCAATAGTACGTTCTGTTCACGATTACACAGGACTATTATATGAAAATGTGTAGTACATTCTGTTTTGGATCCACCCAAACCATTTTGATGTGCTTATGTGCTTATGATATGTTGACAAGATTGATGCATACATGATTTGTCTTATTGTGAATTTGGTTGAAAACTTAAGAACCTAGTGTTTTACCAACTCAATGAGAATTTTCTATGACAAGTGAAAGTTTTCAAAGGTTTTGCTTTTTTTTGTTATAAAATGTTACCCATGAGCTTTTAAGTTCACCCCCTTTCCGTCCCATCTTTAAGTGAAGAAAATAAAATCGAGTAACCAAGAGTCAAGGCATCATTCTAATTTTGAAATGTTTTCGTAAATTAAGTTATAAGTTAGATTTTGTAAAAATAAGACTTTAGACACATTTTGAGAATTATTGGGTTTGGCATCTTTTGTATTTTGAATTTTGATACCGATGATGTAATGTGGTTTGAAATACTATTAAAGCTTTGTAAATTCTTATTTTTGTTGTTAATAAAATATTAATTGTGTATGGATGATGATGAGTACATAAGTAAGATGTTATGGAAAGGACAAATAAGAATTATGAATGATGAGATGTAGTTGAATGTGACGAGTCAAATGAGTTAAGATTTGAGAGTTTAATGAAACCAATTTGGAAAGAGTATGAGTGAAAGTGATGTTAGAATGGATGTAGGAATCATTGGAGTCGCTTGGGAGAATGTAGTTAGTGATTTAGAACTTTATGTGATGTGACGAAGACCCTGTAGAAACCCCATCGTCTGATTCAGCTTTGACTGAATCCATCATCTGATTCAACTATGACTGAATCCTTCATCTGATTCAACTTTGACTGAATCCATCGTTTGATTCAGTTATGACTGAATCCTTCTTCTGAATCATCTTTGATTGAACCTTCATCTGATTCAGATTTGACTGAATCCATCGTCTGATTCAACTTTGACTGAGCCTTCGTCTAATGTTTCTTTGACTAAGCCTTCGTCTAATGTTTCTTTGACTGAATCTTTGTTTGATGCTTCTTTGACTAATCCTTCGTCTGATGCTTCTTTGACCAAGCCTTCGTCTAATGCTTCTTTGATTGAACCTTCGTCTGATGCTTCTTTAACCAAGCCTTCGTCTGATGCTTCTTTGACGGAACCTTTGTATAATGCTTCTTTGACCAGACGAAGTCTGATGCTTCTTTCCCTGAGCCTTTGTCTTATGCTTCTTTGATTGAGCCTTCATCTGATGCTTCTTTGACTAAGTCTTTGTCTAATGCTTCTTTGACCAAGCCTTCGTCTGATGTATCACTGACCAAGCCATCGTCTGATGCATCATTGACCAAGCCCTCATTTGATTTATCATTGACCAAGCCTTCGTCTGGTGCTTCTTTGACCAAACCTTCATCTTATTCAAATTTGACCCTCTAGATAGAAAAATCTCTATTTAAGGTCTTCATAAAAGTTGTAGATTTAGAAATCCTCTTCGAAATCGTCTAAAGATAACCTGAATCTGACATCTTTAGTGAAAGTTTTGTCAATTGTCCCGAAACAGGTACAATGTGATTGAGGGCAAAATCATGTTTGATTCTTTTGGCCATAACTTCTTCGTTTGACCTCCAAATGAAGTGATTCTTAAACCAATAGATTCCTAAAAAAAATTTCTACCTCTCCATAAAAAAATTGGTAATGTTTGGTGTTGATTTGAAAAAGATTGAGGGAAAGAAAGTAAAGGGTTAGTTGGAAGAGAATGACTTGGGTATGAACATACTTTGGCTTTTTAAGCATATTTTGATCTAGAGCTCCGAATGAGATTATTCTTGTTTCAAATTAAATTGGAGACATAGAGATACAAATTATATAAAGAAATTAAATGTTAATTCAGTCTTGAAGAATTTCAATTTCTATATGGAATTTGAATATAGAATGTTGTTCCAGAAAAGAACAATTTGAAAATGGGGCCCAACACATGTTATGGTATCAGAGCATAAAGATGAATCGATGATGGTCAATGAGGGTTCATTGAAAAATAACCCTGCATGGTAACAAGCACACATTTTTATGACATCAGAATTGGGCTCCGAAAATGGGGTCCAACATGTTTAGTATCAGAGCAAGGAGTTAGGCTTCGAAAATGGGGTTCAACAAATTTAATGAATTAATTTTAATTATGCTACAGTAACATGTGAGAGAGAGGCCCTTCTAGTGTTTCTCATTGGATAGTGCTCAGGGATAGCATAACGATGTGATACCTGTCTTAAATATGCAATTTGATCACCTAGCCGAGGGATATAATGATATCCCTCCTTGTGCTTTGACAAATCCTGAAATGGAAAAAGGGAATGGAAAGTTGTAGTTGGATTCATTACAATGTACTTGACTAATTTAGTTGGAAAGCTATAGTTAAATATCCCTCCTCTTGCTTTCAGTAAATGTCACCACCTTATAATTGAGGAAGATAGTTGCAATAATCAATAATCATTCAATTATGCTTGCATCAATTGGATTCATTACAATGCAGCTAATATATATGTATGATGAGAGATATATATATCCTTTTGTCTTAATACATGTATTATGAGATCGAAGTAGGGTCAAATGGCAGGGTTATCGGTTTAACCATCATGCATATATTATGAATTTGCTTAAATTTACATCTTATTTTTATGCTATAGAATCAAATTTACTCCTTTTTTTGTTCAATCATTTCCATGCACTTTATGAAATTTAGCATTTAATATGGTTATCTTATGATTATTTTGAACCATGTTTGCCATTTAATACTTTGTAGAAATTGTTATGATTCATGTCACTGATATGCGGTTACATTTAGTGATGGAATAATTAAATAATATGAACGATTCCAATGATTGTATGGAAAAAGATGGGGTATGGAATAAATAAATGAAAAAGATGGGGTATGGAATGATACTATAGAGATGTATTTAATCTCCTTGATGGTTGATAAAATGAATAAGGGAAATCAAACGACTACTACCTTTTTCAAATCTGGTTGTAAAAATATTAAGGTAGGGCTTCAAATAAAATTCAATAAGGAGTATACTGATATTCAATTGAAGAATAAGTATAATAGATTAAGGGCTAGATTAAAGAATTTTAAAAACTTATTGAAAGAAACATGAATCGGCTACAACTCCCTTACCGGTGAAGTTAATGCTACAAATGAATGTTAGGAAAATCCATTTAAGATAAAATAATCTTTTTTATTAGTATATCATATTATATAATATTTGTTCTCATATTCATTTTTCATCATTACAGGTGCATAAAATGGCTTACAGATTCAAGAAAAATATATGTAAGAAATTTTCATACTTGTGTCATATTTTTGGAGATACTACTGCAACTGGTGTGAATGCACATCCATCAACTAAATCTTTATTGAATATTACAAAAGAGGAACATGAAAATGATGTTGATAAAGATAGTTGTATAATGAAAAAGAAGATCAAGATATAATTTCTATATCTAAAAGAAAGAAATCTCCTAAGAATAAAAAGGCAAAGAAGACACATTATAGCATTGTAGAAGAGGTCTTGCTTGCACTTGGTGAATAATAAAAAAGGAAGAATGATTTACTTATGAAAAAACTGAGTGAAACGTCATCCACCGTAAAGAGTAGATCTCAAAAGTGTAACATAACGATGGAATGTATGAAGTCCTTAGATTAATTAGGTGTTGACTATGTGCAATATGGAAAAGCTATAAAGGCTTTACATGATTCTCTACTTTATAAGGATATTATTATGAAGATGACAGATATAAGGAAGCCGTATTGGATTATAATTATTACACATAAGAGTATAATTATAAAAAATAGAAACAAGAAGATAAACCAGACATGTTTTTGTTTCTAGTTTTTATTACAAATCTCAACCAAACAGGTTGTTGTTTTCAGTTTTTATATTACAAATCTTAATCAAACCGATTTTTGTTTTTTAAAGAAAAATAGAAATAAGAAAAGGAAACAGAAACCAAAAACAACAATAGAAAAAAAAGTGGAATTAAACGACCCCTTACCTATCTATATTCCATATGCATCAAAATTAGAAAACTCAGTTAATTTAAATTAAATTTGTTGATTTTCAATGAATTGGAATAGGTTGGGCCAAGTTTAAGCTAAATCATCAATCTTATAAATATCCAGGGGATTTTATATATGCATGCATAGGAAAGACCACTATTATTGTTAACACATTGGTTATTAACTATGAGAAAATGCACATGACGTTGATGTAAATTGAGGAATTGAGGATAAGAAAGTAGTAGATAAAGGATCACATTAACATCTACTAAAAGACCATCTTGATGGATGTTATGCTATAATTATATAGTTACAAAGATTCACACATAATTAGGTCATAAGAATAACCTCATAATCATTCATAACTAAAGCTAATGGCAATAAAGAAAAAGTAAGCTTGGAAAATTGAAAACGAAACACAAGTATATTTAATAAGAAATCTTGAAAAAAATCTTACTTATGACACCTTTTTTGTTCATTAACTTTATGGTATAATATATAAGCATACGTATCATTTGATTTTTTCCCAGCGTATCCTTTAATATGAATCATATGATGCATCATGTTGAAAAATACCAATACTTCTATAAGACTCGAATGTGTAGTGTTCATATAGCTCTTGTACCTCTTAATAAATTGACCATAGCATCTATCACAGGGATTTTTTTAGGTGCAGTAAAATTGGGATGATTTTTTTAAGTCTTATGCAATAGTCAAGTTTAATTTGCAAAACTCGACTCAACCTTCCCTTCATGATCAACGATCAACAAATTTGTTTCTTTTTTAATACTTCATGTTATCATATTTTAGTGTTTTACTCCATTCTCATAATAAAAATGTTTAGCTCAAACAATCAAATGGGATAAACATAGGAGTTATAGAAAATCCATCTTTTTATTGAATCAAATCATCTAGACATAATATATAGGAACTTGAATTTCTTCCAATTAGAGATGGCATTTGGGCCTGAGCCCAACCCAGTTGGCCGAACCTTAGGCCCATTTTTTAAAAAAACCAAACCTTAGGTTGGGCTCAAGCTCATATTACCTAGACCCAACTCAGTTTGAGGCCCAACACCTATAATAAAACTGCATCATTTTTAATTAAAAATAAAAAATAGGTCAAACTCTGGCCCAATTGCCTTAGACATAGGTCGAGGTCAGGCCCTAATAGAAATTGTCAAGCTTGATCCTGACCCTGCCCATTTCTATCTCTACTTCCAACTTGAAGAACTATACAAAAACACTACCTAAAAGAACTTCCTACTCAAAGTTTCTTGCAAAAAACTTTCTCCTAATGCTCTCTATTTTCTTCCAAATGATTAAATGTACAATACTTCATGTAAATGAACTACAAATGATGCTTTTTATATAGGCTTACAAGAATTTAGGGATCATGTAAGCTAAAATTACTATCTTTCTTTATTAACTCCACTAAAGAAGTGGGGAGATACCACTTCTTCTACTAAATCAGTAGAGAGTTATTCACTTTAGGCCACTAACTCAGCTTTTGCAAATGGGACAAGTGTTTGAAAGATGTCTATCAATTTTCACATCTTCCGACCCACTTTCTCACTACTCGAAGAAGTGCCTCCACTTTGTTAGGTAGTGGTGGTTAGTACTTGCATGTTCTTGCCATGTATCATCACATCATTGCATCTTAAATCCAAGTGTCTTAATAAGCGTCGTTTAACCATCCTTAGCCATATTTGTACATAGTACATCCAAGCATACCTATGGTGCAATTTTATAGTTTCACGACCTAATTTAGTCAAAGTCTGAGTCATTATGTAATAAACCTCACACATTTGCATACTATTCAACCTCATCGTTAAAGTTAAGTTTTCTTTCGCATCTGCAAACTTAGTACGACTTAGTTGTATTATCATCTTTTGATCTTGCATCCGAATCTTACATCTCGTTTAAGATTTTTGTCAACGCTCACCAATACACGTGAACGCTCACCGACTCAATAATGCTTCATTTTTCTTACCTAATTGCAAGGACTTCCCTTGTTCTATCAATATGAGTATCAAGCAACGGTCAAGACTCACCAATAATTACACAATTCCTGCCTGAGGTGGCAAACGCCTAGAGTTAGGGAAAATAATTTGAAGAAAGCTGTCAACGTATTCCCTGCTTTGTTCGCCTAGTACAAAGTTGTTATAGCATCTTTTAAGTCTGCTTAATCATGCATAGAATTGCACGACATTTTGACCATCTTCGTGGATGGCAATTAATGCATGATAGAATTGGCATCACTTATGATAGAATTGGCATCACTTTCCGAAACTAATGGGAAATTATCGCAAGCAATGTCTGGTGAGGGATGAGCGAAAGTTGTAACCTGGAAGGATATGGCGTGTAGAAAATGACATAAGAGATGATGCTGTATGTGACCTGTAGGCCATAGCTAATATCTTATCTCAGTAGTTAAAACAGACATAAGGTAAGTGGTCATTGGTCAGGGCATTTATTGCGTGAGACCGAAAATTAAATTTAAAAAATCTTAATTAAATTAAATAATAATATTTTAATTAAATTTATCCAAAAATTCATTTACTTTAGTTTTGAATTACTATGGGAAGTATTTGCATAATAAATCCCAACTTTTTAGCTAACTGGCGTGACGGTGGGTGCACGCAGACCGCGTGTCCTTCTTGAAGAATTACCCGCGAAGGATTCAGTACTTTAATCTATTCAATTGTCTTTTAACAATCTAATCCAAAACATAACCAAACGAAGATGATTCAATTTAAACAAGTCATCACTTTTCTTTATCAACTTCTTTTTTTAAATATAATTATAAGAAACTCAATCAATAAAGTTACTTTTGTGATCAAAAGGTTATAGATTTATAAATTGTGATCAAAAGGTTATAGATTTATAAAGTACAAAGGACATGTTGAATACAATTTTCCATCCCATACCCTTTTGTGTAATTTAGTTTTGGCACAATATGTTAGAAGTGTCTAACTTATCCCTAAAAGCTAACTCAAGAGGAGGAAGTTTGTATACTATTATAAATTGTTTAATACTCTCATAGTTGTCCGATGTGAGATTCCTGACACTCCCCTCTCAGTCCAAAGCAGGACTGGACATCTGATGGATATATTGGACAAAGAGACATAACCGAGCACCGTCTCAAACCATCGAGACAAACTGAGTTAGCTCTGATACCATCTTAGAAGTGTCTAACTCATCCCCAAAAGTTAGCTCAAGAGGAGGAGGTTTGCTTACTATTATAAATTGTTTAATACTCTCATAATTGTCCGATGTGAGATTCCTGACACAATCCAACAACCAAAAAACACTGATAGTAAATTAAAAAGAGCTAATAATGAACAAAAAATGATGAAACTAGGGGAAAAAAAAAAGAAGGAAAATCCTAGATCCATAATTGCCACCATCTGTCCATCCTACATAAAACGTATTCAAATTTAACATGTTTATCATTTAGAGTCTTGGGTGCTGCAGGCTGTTTCTGATCCCCACCTCCCAAACACATACTGTGGGCTCCTATAGTATATGCTTACCACTGAATTGCATGGATTCTGACTATTGATCATTTATTTAAACTTAAACAACCTTGAAACAAAGTGATTACGATGAAATTTGTATATTTTATCAAGCTTTAATACACGGCAATAATTTTTTATTTCAAATATTTATATTTTAAAACTATCACTTATTTTTATTCCTTTT
>JANKYF010000005.1:68193502-68206601 GCA_029829435.1 Erythroxylum hondense | reverse complement strand
AAATTTAATAACTAAATAGATAAACAATTATGACTATTTATTTGACTATGTGACATATTTACCATATAAATTTGCTTATTTTTTAACCAGTATAAACAAATAAATATAATATAAACATATTAACATTATAAAAATTAAAGCATGACATGTAATTACTGTTCATATGCCTTTATAAGAAATTGAACATATTTATTAAATATACGTACATATAAGAAGATTGCTATAACTATTCTTTACATGTATATACTATTAAAAATTGGACTTGGTCCTTCTTGCCATGATAATGAGACTTATTTTATGATAATTTGCTAATATGAGATAGTTGATAGAAGACCTAGCTACTGCTAGTGAGATATTGTCCTGATTATTCCTATAATCTCCAGACTGAGTATTACGAATGATCTGGTGGGCTTGTCCCTTTTCACCTTACTTCTATTGGTATTGGTTGGATACTCTTCAGATCATTCGCCAAGAAGACATTCAACTTTGTATGAACTTTCTTTCTTTCTAGAATATAAATGATACAAAGATATTAAAAATGTTATTTAACATTATAACACTAAAATAAATTGAGATAATGAATGGAAAAATAATAATGCACTTTTAAGGCTGATCCAAATCAGAGAGACATAAACAACTTGGATAGGACTAGGCTTTGACACTCATTTAACTACAATCAATTGCTAGCTAGCTAATACATGACTAACAAAAGGTCCTGTTTTGACCAGTTAGTTGTTGGTCACAACTCTACCTACCTTAAAACTTCAAGACCTTTGCCTCTTTTCAGTCGCATCTGTCTCAATTACACCCCCTAAACCCCAGTCATTTATTGTATACTTAATAGGGATAACAATTGATTGTTCTATATATGCAGCAGCTTTCTAATTAACATCTAAATTGCAAGTTAACTGGTGGGGATCAAAAGGCTTGAAGATATCCCGTACACTTCCAAGTATGAGCAGAGGTTCGGACTCAGTTAATGTCAGAAAATGCCCCGGGATGGAACTTCTTGGACAATGCCATTGCAGCTGTGTCAATCCGTTGTTGCTCCTGCAACCAGTTTTTGAAGTTCCAAAAGTGAGGGGAAGGTTTAAAGGGATTTAACAAACCAAAGTATTCGTTTTAACGAATAAATTACCTTCCCTTCAATACTAATTATGAGAGGTCCATGTCTTGATTCGCGATAACAGCCTTGATATTGCACAAATCAAACTATGGTAAGGAAAATATGAATTTTATATCTCAAAACAACCAAACTGCTCTTAGGATCTTACCAATATTAAGATCAGGGAACTCAAAACAAAGTTTCGATAGTGGTTGAGCTACTTGTACCTGCATTTTGTAAATCCATAACAATAGTGTGAAGCTACAATGCTAGTAAAGATACCAAAGCTCAAAAGAAGAAAATTGGCCTATGTCAATAGTCTTTCTCCATTGATATGCTTTCTTTCAATTCACTATAGATTAAAAAAATGTCAGCATTATGGAACAGAAAATAACAAAAAGGTTGAGTCTTCTTTCAATCCTGAATCTTAAAGATACGAGAGCAAGTTTATACACCTCTAGACTATCTCCTATTCAGATACTTATAGTAATCACATAACTGTTGCAAACATGTTGAAGAACTAAGCAAACTTTCTCTGAAGACAATTTTGTGATGAGGGTATTAAAGGAACCCTTTGAGAAAGAAGCTTCAGTAACAGAGGTGAATGCAGTTAACAAGACGGACAAAATCAGAATTTAAATTCCGTACATACATCTGATAGATACGTCTTCAAGCACTTTGATACAAGTGGTTCCATGATTGCTAAAGGGCCACAAGAATTTGTTAACTCAGTCAAACATCCCCATTCCTTGTCTAGTTCAGCATTAGTCGTTGATGAAAGAATAACTACATTCTGGCACTTGATCTGCAAAGAAATATTCACTTTAGAGGAACTAATACTCCTCCCTATCAAATATACCAAATTGAATGGATTGCTTAAAAGGAAAAACAAACAAATTATCCAAACAGCTTCCACAAACATACCAAAGGAACAGGTAGTTTATCATGATGCAATAACTCGGTGATACCTTCAGGTAAAAGAGCCATCTGTAAAAAGGAACAGAAAATGATATCAAATTTCAAGTTGTGTGAACCTTTTACATAAAAATATTCGTTCATTGTATATGTTGAAGTTTATGAGGTTGCAAAGTTAATGCATCAATTAGCACAAAAAGACAAGGAAAATATGCCCACATCAAATACCATATGACCAGTATCAAGATAAAGTCATCATAACTTCAAAATTATGCACTACTGTAACTGGATCCATTTTTAAATAAATGTATCAAAGACATCAAATAACCTTCAGAAGAGCACAAATTTTGAATTCTCAAACACCCATAAATTTATGGTCCTTGAGCATTTAATGCAGCAACTATTACTTCCATTTCTTCTAATAACTAATGCCAAATGTATAAATAAATGAAAATAAATGCATTACCTCGTTTCGATCACCAGTGCAATGTTCACCAATAATATGCCGTAGATACTCTTCAAATTCTTCATCAGGAGCCTTCATTGAACAAAGTTAAACAGGCAAAATTAGTGCAGTATCGAGCAACAAAACAAGTTTAAATTGAATAACAAGAAGCCTATACCTATATATCTATAAAAATCAACTGTTGGCAGAAGCTATGGATTAGTGGGTTTATTAGTTATCTCAAGTTCTGATAGGCACCTTATTTTCTTTGTCTCTCTTGTAAAAGAAAGTGTGAAAGAACGTAAATTTCTGAAAGTATGAGACATTTCGAGAAAAGTAGAAAGGAAAACTTCGTATAATAACAACGCACCAGGCGAACACCAAAAGCCTTAGCCACTCCTGCTAAGGTTATATCACTGTGTAATGGGCCCACCCCTCCATATATGAATACCTAATAACATCGAAGTACAAACAAACTATATAAGGGAGCAAAATAGAAGGATTGAACACCTTAGTTGCGTTGGATAAATTCACAGCTCAACAAAAAGTCTAATAAACATTATATGCAGCTTTACCATGTCATTGGTAGATATTCTCTGCTCAACTTCTTCAGCCACAGAATCTATCTGATGAAAAGAACAAGTTCCAAAGATTGAATATAATGAGGATACGGAACTCAACCATTAAAGTGATAAAAAGAACCTATGAACAAATCGTAGAATCTATAAGCAATCTTTAACTTCGAGTATCGGATACAGCATCTAAGAATGGCACACAAATAGGTAACCACTTTAAAGCATTTTGAGTTCAACTATGCAGTAAGGATAATTTTGGCACATGGAACTCACATCATTACGCACAGCTGCAATTTGTGATACCGACCAACCAATCGAACAGAGTTTTCTACATAATGAAGGTCCCAAGTGATCCTCAACAGTGCCAGACCTGAGCTATGGAACATATAAAAGAGTAATGAAAACTTCATCATTAACAGAAGGAAATATAAACAAATGCTTGCAGGCATGTGAGAGTGTCTGCAATACAAAACTTATTCTGCACATGAGCCCCCTTAAATTTTGGCTTATTAAGTTTGACAAATTGGGTATCCAGGTTTTCGCTGTTTATAACTTCCATATGTGAACATGTATAACATCAGATGTCACATTTAATATAACAAATGGAGAACATTTTATTCTGTTTCAATCACATCTGTGAAAATCTAAATTTTCATAAAGATAAAACGTTGATTCTCAACCTATTACTAAAACTGCTGGCACACAAAATCCTAAAGACCTAGTAAAACATAGTCCAGAAATTTAAAGAATATTAGTCAAAAAGCAAAAATTTTCAACCATTTATCAGATGAGTATGTTGAGAGGCTAGTCATGACTTATATTACATGGATCCTCCAATTTACCTCTCTTCTTTTAAGTTCAAACCTCTGGCTTCAATTATTTCTACTTCAGTTCTAGTATTACTGGGGAAGGTTTCAAGTGGCATCCTTTCTATCAACTTCGTTAAGGACTAGAAGAAAAATAATTTTTGTCAATCATCTCAATGATCTCTTTTTATCACAATCATGTAGTTAATGTTTCTTCTTAGTGAAGTTCACCTATACAAATTGTAGTTATATAATCTGATTGAAAGAAATAAAATGGAATTTTCTACAGTACTAAAAAGTAGGCGTTTGTTGTCATTTTTTCTATTAAGAGAATTTTTTGAAAAAACAAACTAGCAAAATTAAAACAGGAAAACAAAATTATTAAAATTTAGAAAACATTTTATCCTTAATGGCATATCGAATGCTTCCAAAATACAAGAAGCAAAAATATGAAGGGAAAATAACAGAAGAGCAGAATCTAGTATAGGAAAGAAGATGAATGATGCCAACGACAGACTTACAGAATCTCATCCCCTACAGCAATAACTGAGGCAGTGGGTATGCAGTTCCCCTTAGAACCTATACTATCTTGGTCAACAAGAGGATTATGTCTGGTGATGGGAGGAGAAGACCTTTTTACTCTTCCTGCTCTTTCTAGTCTACCATCAGAAAGTAAATATGCAGGCTTGAAGTTTTCTCTACATTTGGAGGAATCATTGATACATAGCTGTGAATTTGGTACAGTGTCATGTATGCTTCCTATTGAGGTGTACCTGCAGAAAGTAAAATCCAATTCGTTGGTTGAATCATCGTTTAACAAGCAGGATTAGGTTAGCATGCAAGTGGGAGCACATTCCCCATTATCAATCAGCAACGGACTTGCAACATAATTTATTGAAGCCTATCCCAACATGCATCAATCCAACTATAAAATTTGAGAAGAATATTGAAGTTCAAACAACATATAAGATGAATTACCCCTGATCATAAAGATTGCAGTAGTTGACCTTGCAAGTCAAAATAAAGGCCCAAACATCTCTGTCAAAGAAACATAGACAACTCAGCGTTCAAAGTTTACTTCAAATATTACATCCAGAGCAAGAAAACAACTTGAACTTAGATAATCACTACCAATTGTCAATGGAACAAGAACCACTTTAAATAGAACAAGGCCATACCTGTAAGACCAATCTAGGATAGGATTCACTCTCATAAAAGGTGGCCATCCAGGTGAACTAGGAGAAAACTGTTCTTGACCTACCTGTAATATTGCAGCAAAACTTGAAAAGTCAGGAATCTATGTTTCATTGTTCTAAAATTTCAACTCAAATTTTGAAAAAAGGGATCTGAATTAGGAAAACTAAAACCATTTGTATTCAAGATAAAGCAACAAACATACAGCAGTAGGGTCACCAATTCGAACACCAAGGAAAATAGCTCTGATAGGATTGGCCTTCAGTAAACTTTCCAACCCAGACTTGAAATCTGTATGCATGATATCCAGCTCCAGACCATAGCTGCTCATAGGAAATAGAGTAATTGATTGAACAAACAAACGATTTTTCTTCACATCAATATTACCAATAATGTCAACTTTAACAGACTTCCCAAGGTCTTTCTTATGAATTCCTACATTATAAAAATAAGAAAGAATCGAGGAGGAAAGGCTTTTCACCTGGAAGCTGTATCATAGGTAAACGAGTTGATTTCAGGAAATGCAGAAGAACTTTCAAAGTATATAGTTCGGATTGGAAAAGTAGCCAAACCCCCATTAGAACAACTTTGTTCCCCTTTATGCAAATGATAGCCAGCCCTAAGCAGGTGCAGCAAAACCTAAACATCCAAGATTTATCATGATAGCCAATGAGACATTAAATAAGGCAATGCTCAAGATAATATGGAACAGAACTTACAGTTGAATCTTTTCCTCCATTAAAGCTGAAGGCAACCTCCTCAATCCTGCTAATAAGGCATTAGTAGAACTTGAAGCATTAGAATGGAAGCATTTTAGATCAAGTAGGACCAGAACACTTGAAACCTTTTAGGAATTTGAACATGTGCAGGCATGTATGTGTGCACCTCGAGTCCAAATAACAGTGTAAAACCTCAAAAAGAAATGCCACGTTGTTTAGAAATTATTTTCCAAATACCAATACCAGTTTTTCTGAGACACATTACACCTACATGTAGGTGTCTAGGGACAAAACATGATGAATCTTCCAAAACAGGACAAGAAACTAAATGTTCAAGAAAGGCTGATCAGGAGGCAAGATAGTCTTGGTTAATCATACTATTGAACATCCTTCAAAAGTAATGATATGACATGGATAATAATTTTTTTCAAACTTATTCCAATTTTAAATGATTTCTACATTCTAGAGACCATCCCACAGAATATCGTCATAACTCTAAGACATTTAAGTGCGTTTCTTAGAAAGATCAAAGAAGATGTGCTTATATAGTTTCAACTATGTCCAAAATTGGTTACACTGTCATTGATTAATATTAAGTGACTTCAATTCTTCAGTCAGCTCCCTCAAAAAATTTCATCCAACATTCCAAAAAAAAAAAAAAAGGACTTAGCAAGGTGAGTGTTAATGCTCAATTTAGAAAACCATAAAAGTTAAGGAATCTTGACTTGGATAAAACTATCAACAAGAACATGCCAAACGAGTATCCATTGTAATGTATTCCATGTTTCCTTACACAGAAGAAAACCACTTATGAGGAAAGTGCAAAATTACCATTGGATAGATATAAAAGAATATTGTCAAAATGCTTTCATGCAAATGTATTCCATCATTTTTACAAATCAACACAGATAAGTGATTTATCTACTTAATGTTCTTCTTCAAAGATGTTCCTCACTTGAAGAAATTAACTATTGACATTGTTCATGGCACATGCTAAATGCAGAAAATTTTTTTCCTCATAATCAGAAACAAAATTGTAAAATGGGAACAATGCATCTCCTGGGATCACTATGGAAGGTAACACGGAAGAGCGTTGATTTTGTAACAATGAAAATGCTGTTTATGATATGCACTTTATCTCATTCTATCCTACTGCGTTTACTCCCCTCAACTTCAACAAGTTCTCAGTATTCGTAAATTCAAGAGTTTGTGCAGGTGGTTTAGGCTTATTTCTCTATTTCAAGTCATCTTGACGGAAAATGGGGTTCGTCTGTCAACCCCTGACGCAACAAACTGAATACGTAATTCAGCATTAAGTTTCAGAAATACAAGGAAAATTGAAAAATCTTTAATGAACACCAAGAATTGCCAAATGCCCACAAGAAAGCAAAGAAAAACTTACGAATATAGAGCAAGAGCTCTTTGAATAACATAGATGGCGTTCTTGTACTTGGTCTTGAGCCTCTTATCATCGCTTTCTCTGATTGCTTTATCGATCTCCATCGAACCTGACACATGAAAATCTCACACGTAAAGATTGAATACATAAACTGAGGAAATGAGGGGGTTTGTGAATTAAAAAAAAAAGACCATCTTTTCGATGTAAGCTAAGCAAACGGGCATTGGTAAACTGATTTCCAGGTAAACTAAGCAAATGGGCTCGAGCAGATTGATGGTATTATGCTACTTCCACCCCAGAATTTGTCGTAAGATTCACCTTTCTGACTACAATGGACTGGCAAAGTTGAAAACTTTGAACAACAAACTTTGGATTCCCTTTCTCCTTCTCCTTCAACTTCTTGCCAGGATTGTCAGGCTTTCGTTCCTCGGATGATTACTATATTAAAGCACATAAAGAGCAGAAAAGACGTGTTCTTTTGATGCCACAGGGGGATTATCTAACCAAAGCTATTTAAATAAAATGGTGGGTATGTTTTCGTCTGCACCTGTCCATACGATATGAGCCCGACCTCTTTCACACGCAGACAAAGTTTGCTGAAACGGAAACCAAGGAAGTTAAACGAGTAATAATATCATGGGATTTTCCCATTAAATTTATTGATTTCTTGTCCTCTTTGCATCATTCTTTATTTCCCGGTCAATTTATAGAAGATCAATCATTAGAAAGATGGCATCTTTAGTATTATAACATTGTGAAATGTTCTATATTTCTTGCCAATTTTATTGTATGTTAGAAAACTATGAATCTGTATTTAGGCCATTGGTAATTGTTCAAAAGTTTGTGTTTCAGTCTAATCCTTAATAGGATTTCTTTAACGCCGCCAAGTAAGCCTGATACCGTCCCAAATTGAAGGAGAAATTTCCAAACTTTGGAAGAAGGAAGGAAAAGGGAAAATGTAGTGGAAGTCAGACATGAAGAATGTTAAGAAAATTCAGCGGTTCAACTTGCAACTTACGCGTTTAACTTTGACAAGGAAGCGGTCCTTTTCAGCTGCTGATACATATACTTTATCCTTCATTCTCATTCTCGACCAGTTTTGGTGTTCCATTGACCTATTTTTACTTGTGAATAAAAGAATTACATAAGATGAAATCGCGTATGGTTTGATCATATTTTTCTGAAAGGGAAGTGGAAATCATACCCACAATTTGCGCAGTGCCAAGCTATTCCTTTTGACTTTTTCAACTTGGAAAGATATAATTGAAAACAAATGTTCAAATCACAAAACCACAAAAACAAGATAGTAATATTTATTCTTGAGGCATTGTGACAAAAAAATTATAAATTTGAATTACAAAATTAGTTTTTTATTTACAAAATAAAGAAGTTTAAGAAATACTTAATTAGTTGGTATTTTTGCATGGGATCATAATTTTCGGTAGGTCATGGTAGAATCGGATAACATGGAAGCAGTGAGGATAGTGACTTGTGGTGTTATCTCTTCACATTTTCTATCTGTTTTGATTGTGAATATTCAAGCTTTACTTACTAGGAATTAGATTTGTTATATTAGGCATGTGCTTTGTGAAGATAATTTTGCAACCGATTATCTGGCTAAATTAGGTCATGACATTTCGTCAACTTTTCAGGTTTGAGAGGAGATTCGTACCGCCCTCTTCTTAATTATCTGAGCCGATGCTTGTGATTTTTTGAATGAGATAGTTTTAGTTTTCTCTCACTTAAAAAAAGAATGAATAAAAAATTAAAAAAGATAATAATATATAATGATTAAATACATACTCTATACTCCCCGGTTATATTCATTATAATGCCGGTGACTATCCTCCCAAGTGAACCTACGTTTGCCCTTACCGGTATTTCTCATACGTCCACCTTGGATCCATGAAAACTTCAAGTCAACCTAACTTCGTGTTATATTTATTTTTTGTTTGTGTTCATACACAAAATAAAATATACGCACAAAGCCATGTTCATGAAGCTCTGACATGACGTCGGAGTAGGTTCTGGCGTGTAGAAGAAACTAACAGGAAAACCAATCCAACCCAACATTTTCACTGTGACAATTTTACCCGTAGATAAGCCTAACTCCCAAAACTAAATTACATTAAAAAAGAAAGATGTTATCATTAAGTTGTGCTGATTTGAACTAAAATCAAACTTCTTTTATTCTTCCCAAGTTTTTGGAGTTGTTCGCGTAAGTCTGTTAATACCAAAAAAAAAAATCAAATTGGGTCACTTAATTTTAAATTTAAAATATATAATTTTTAAAAATGTTTTGTATTACTCTTGAAAGATATGATAAAAAGAACTAAAATAAAATTACTAATTAACAAGTTCGTGTGGCATACAAAATTGGGTCGATGTGCGAGGAATAAGCCTCGTTTGGTAGACAACCAATCAACTAAAAATTAGCTGATTGGTTGTCCTCAACTATTTGACTCTTCAAACAATTACGAATGTTATTTCAAAAGTAGCAAATCATATAACTAATTTAAGATAAACAGCAAAAAATGAAAACGCTTATACTAAAATTTTATCTAATAAAAGCCAATTGTACCATTTAATTGAGTTTCCTAGATATCTATGTTTTAAAAACAGTGCTTGTTCTTATAATTGTTTTATGTAGTTATAAGTTAAAAACAAAATATTTATCTTAAGCAAAAATGAAAATAGAAAGAGTTGTATAAAATTTTCACACATGATGAAACTGTACATATGAACATGACTTCTCTAAAATCTAAATTGTTATAAGAATATTAATCGAAATATTAAGATATATAATATTCATATCCTTATATATATATTTTAAAGTCATGTCCTCGTAAGTCATTTTACACCAACAATTAATTTTATCAAACATCTATAACAAACAGCTATTGCAATCCGCTGATCAAATCAGTTGATATAATCGGCCATCAACTAACAACTGATAAAATCAGCTAATAACTAATACAATCAGCTGATTGCCAAATAAGGTCATAATCATCGTATACGGGACTTGCTCACACAACATTATACAGTTTAATGGGCTCTCAGCCCTGTCTTCCAGTTGGTGATCGCCAAGAGAATGAAATCCGAACCTACAAGTAAGAATATTAAACGTATCAACACTGGCATGCCTTAACGAATATACTTTGTGATAAGTAGTTGAATAATGCACCAGACTTCGCCTTGTCTTCCAGTTGGCAATCACCAAGAGAATGAAATCCGAACCTACAAGTGAGAATATTAAACGTATCAACACTGGCAATATTCACGAGTATATACTTTGTGACAAGTTGTTGAATAATGCACCAGACATCGCCTTCAAATTGTAGTCATGGACTGGTTTATACTTCATAATGGACACACATGGTAGATAATGACAAAATGGAAATGAAACACATTGGTTTTGATTGCGCATGCATACATATACAACAAAATGACTACGCTTAGGAAGTCCATTGCAGGTTAATGAACACAAGAAGCTTAGATCTTCCATGCTTTCTCAAACGAAAGATATCAGAAACGGTTTCTTAGTATTCAGTAGAGACTTTGCAAGGAAACAAAGGCAATTCTATATGTTAGTTGACTCCTGTACATTGAAATTTTGCTCATCTTGTCTAGGAAATAAGAACAGGTGAACTAATTATATACAATTCCCATTAGTCTTTCAGTACGAAGCAAATTAGGTCAACTTTTAACAACTTACTCATGTTTAAATGCTATATGAATTATGCATGTTCAAGTTGGGATCCTGAAATAATCATAAGGTTAGTGTTGCTTAATTTGAACGCATAAAGGGTTGAATCAACTTTTAATTGGTTGTCTACAGATTCTCTTTGATCATTGAGATGGATTGCAATAAAAACAAGTTTAGACTGCATACATCATCCTCTCTCTCATAATTTCTCGTCTCTGTAAGGTAAAAAACCTAAGAAAAGAGAAACAGACTGACTTGCACTTGCTCGTATTCGAAGATCCTCTGTTTTGGACATTAACCAAAGTGACAGTCCAAACAACGAGCCACTTGTAAGATAATATAGTTTGAAACATTGGTGTTATCTCAGGGACGGAGCCAGACTCGACTCTAAAGAGGAGCCGAGGGGTCAATATTTAAATGCAAAATTTTTTTTAAAGGGGGCCACTTATATTTATAATTTTAAAAATATTAATTATATAAGTAATTTTTTTAAAAAAAATTTGAAAGGCCCCCCTCCCTTATAAAGTAGCTCTGTCACTGTGTTATCTGGAGTACAGCTAGTCACCAATAAATTTAGTTTCAGAACATCCAACTCCCTCCCTGTATAATAGATTAGGTGTACATGGTTGGTTTGCTGACACTATAATTTATTGATTTATTACCAAAGTTAGAAGAGACTACCTAAATTTAAGGAAAAAAGGAAAACCTAACAAATCATAATTTTACAAAATACATAAATGGGATGAGAAGTGACAGCTGACTTCAAGCCCAGAAGTGAAATGCCAACGGCTAAAAGGGGTCACATTCAAAAGACAAGAAATCAAGTCTGGCCGAAAAAAACAGCATGGGACCTGGAAGTACAAGACTCAAGTTAGGCCCATTTGTCAGAATGGCAGCATATCCTTGTTAAGTTGATCCCACGGTTTTGTTCCAAACCTTTGGAACTACGACGAAGAGGCATAGTGATGAAGACCCGTTAGAGTTTTAACCGTGTAGGGCTGACAGTACAGTGACCTTCTAGATATTGAATTCAATGTCCGAAGAGATTTTGGAGACTTGTACGCAACTAATGCACAAGACCTTTACGTGGAGAAATCAGTACAACCGCTCATGGAAACATGATTGTTACAGATTATTTTACAAAACTTAGAAAGTTAATGCGATGAATTAGTATGTTTAATGCCAATTCCAAGATGTTCTTGTGGTCAATGAACTTGTGGCGTTGGAAAGGCTACAGAAGAAATCACCTCAAATAGTGTAGTTTTTGATGAAATTGAATGAAACATGTAATCACGTTAAGAATAAAATATTGGTCATCCTTTAGAAAACATAAACAAAGCCTATTCAATAAAATATGTGGGTTGAAAAACAAGGAGAGGTGAATGCAAGTATCACTAATAAATTGTGAGAATGGTGTTACGATGTAGATGTCAAATTACGAAAAAGATGGAACGGGAAGGAGCAATAAGAGGAAGAAAGAAACAGCTAACAGAGCAGATTTGATGTGTGAATTATTGAACATGGAAAGACTACTACGGAGACATGTTTTAAGATTTATGGCTACCTCTGTTGTATGAGGAGCTTAAAGAAAGAAAGGCAAAGACTAATTTAGCAGCAGCAGAAACACCATTGGAGATGAATGCTAAAGGAACATGTGGTGCTGATGGGTGAAAGCCTACAGTAAGTAACATGATTCAATAGGAATTAGAAAGATTCATGGAAGGAAAGAAAGCAATAAGTGACGAAAATTTTGTTAAATTTGCACATTTTGAAGACTATTCATGCTATAATGCCCTTAGTTCTCTTGCATTAATTGATTTTGGATCTTGGATAATTGAAACAAGGGCTTCTCATCACATGTATACTAGACTAAGTGCCTGCTTGGATAGACTTTTGGAAAGTTAATAAGCACTTTCTCTATCACAAAAGTCATTTTTAAGAAAAATGAGTGTTTGACTGTAAAATAAAAAGTTCTTCTTTAATAGATATAACTTTTTTGGTACTAAAATATAGCTTTTTAAGAAGCTCCAATTTGGAACTTCTTAAAAAAGCGTTTTTTAGGTAGATTTTTTTAGATTAATTAATGAGCATATTTTTGGTCTCTTTTGCCCTTATGTTTTACACATAATTTCTACAATACCCACAAACTCATCTTCACGTTTATTTTGGGAGTTATATAATATTATTTGATTTTTTAAATATATTTCTATATATATTTTTGATATTGGTTTTACT
>JANKYF010000005.1:68169628-68182841 GCA_029829435.1 Erythroxylum hondense | reverse complement strand
TACGAAAATTAACTGAACATTTCCTATGGATTTGATCCCTACTCACCATAACTAAAAATTTTATTATATAAAGTCAGGTAAATTTTACAGTGCACTTAACACACGTTGTCAAATTTTGGCACCGTTGTCGAGGAGTATGGTAGTTTAATTTTGGTATTTTATTTTAGTTGGTTTTTGTGAATATCTTTTTTATATTTTTTCTTTTTGTTATTTGTTAATTTTAGAAGTTTGTGAGTTTTAGTGTATGGTAGTTATAAGATCGCCTCATCGTAAAATTAAGTAATTTGATCCAAAGAATGAGAGAGTATTACAGAGATTGCGTATGAAAGCAAGGTCAACTTTGGTAGCAAAATCATAATCTAAATCTGAAGAGATGATAGCAAATCTGAGGATATTGAGGGAGTTGGCTGCATCTGATTTAACTCAAAGACCATTGTGCATAACATTTTCGAATTTTGCTAAATATGTTACCTTTGAGTTAAAATTTGGATTAATTCATTTATTGCCTAACTTTTATAGTCTTGTAGATGAGGATGCACAAAAGCATCTTAAAAAGCTCGACATGGTTTGTTTAAGCATAAAACCTCCCAGGGTGACCAACGAGTAAATCATGTTGAGAGCCTTCTCGTTCTCATTCAAAGATGCAGCAAAGGATTGACTATTTGACTCACCGATTGGAAACGTAAGCATATGGGTAAAGATGAAGAGGTTATTCTTAGAGAAATATTTATCAGCCTTAAAGACTACAAATACTCGGAAGGAGATATGTGGTATCAAGTAGTATAACGGAGAATCTCTTTACGAGTATTGGGAGCAGTTCAAGAAGTTATGAGCCAGTTGTCTACACTACAACATATCGGAGAAACTTCTCATCCAATATTTTTATAAATGATTGCTACTAATGGCGAGGAGTTTGGTTGATGCAACAAGTGGTGGGGCACTTTGCAAGAAAACTACCATTGAAGCCAAGATCTTACTTGAGCGGATGGCCGCCAAGATCTTACTTGAGCAGATGGTCGTGAACACACAACAATTTGACACTCGCAATGATGTTCGACAAGTAAAGGAGGAAAATTTCATCCAATGAATATCGTTTAGATGAACTAACATCTTTCTTGAAACATATTATAGTTGGACAAGTACTAGTGAAAGTGTACAGGATATGTTCAAACACAAGCCATCTAACTGATGGGTACCTGATATTACAAGAAGGAAATATGGAGTACGCGAATGCCGCAGGAGGGAACTTCACGAACTAATACAACTCATACTCGTAAACATATAAACCAGGTTGGAGGGATCACCCCAACTTGAGTTATAGAGGGAACAGTTAGCAGAATTACTTCGAAATTGGTCACAAGGAGTCTATGGATTCCAGCTAAGGCTACAAGGAACACAAGGAGCTTCCTCATCTAGTTCAGGTACATCTCTTGATGAGTTTATTAAAACATTTACTGCTAACAATCTCCAATTTCAACAAAGTCTACAACTACTGCTACAATAGTTTCAGCAGAGAGTACAACAACCCCAGCATAAAGCACAACAATCCCATTAAGAAATAAAATCAAGCATTCAAAATTTGGAAAACCAAATGGGTCAGATGACAGCAAGGATAAACTATATTGAAACATAAATTAGAGGAAAGCTGTCATCCTAACCTGAGGTGAACCCGAAGAATGTCAGGACTATACCCCTAAGGAGTGGAAAGGAGACTAAGGGTCTTAAGAGGACTCCACCAAGGATGGCTATCAAGGAAGAGATCGAGAAAGAATTGGGGAAGGAAGAAAATTTTTCATTGAGTACGAAGATAAATTTCGAAAGCCTCAATATTATTAAGACTAATCTTTCACCTTTTCTGAGTAGAATGAAAAAATTGAATGAGGAGGAGAAGGACAAAGAGATATTGAAGACTTTCTAAAAAGTGGAAGTCAACATACCTTTGCTCGAGGCAATAAAGCAAATACCATCGTATGCCAAATTTCTTAAAAAGTTGTGTACATACAAGAGGAAATTACGGGGTGATGAAAAAGTGATGATGGGTGAGAATGTGTTTGCGGTATTTGGAAAGAAGATGCCTCTAAATTGCCAGGATCCAGGTATGTTTCCATTCCTTGCAAAATTGGGAATACTGTGATTAATAAAGCTATTTTAGATTTGGCTGCTTCTATTAATGTGATGCTTCGTTCAATTTATACTTCTTTAAATTTAGGTCCATTGAAAGAAACAAGTGTAATCATATAGCTAGCTAACCGCACTAATGCCTATCATGATGGTATGGTTAAGAATATTTTGGTGCAGATGAATAAGTTAGTGTTTCCTGCAGATTTTTATGTTGTGGATATGAATGATTACACTTCATGTAATCCTATATCTATCTTATTAGGGAGACTGTTTCTTATAATATGACTTAAACTAAGATAGATGTTCAAGAGGGCACCCTTACAATGAAATTTAATGTGGAAGTGATTCATTTGAATATTTTTTATTTCATGAAACTTCCTCTTGATGATTATTGTGTTTTTTCTGTTGATGTGATTAATCCTTTGGTATAGGAAATGTCTAAATTAAGTTGCGAGAATCATTTGGAAACATTTTTTATTAAGGATGTGGAAGTAGAAGCCAACAATGATGTTAAGATGGGAGAAGAGCTTATGGAAATGACATGTTCTTTAGAATCATTGGAGAACTCTCCAAAAAGGTATGAATTGGCTTTTATAAAACTATCTAAATCTCACCAAAATTTGTTACCTTCTTATATGCAGGCACCAGAATTGGAATTGAAACCACTCTCTACACATTTTATGCACACCTATTTGGGAGATAAGTAGACTCTCCCAATTATCATTTTGATGGAGTTGACTTCAAATCAAGAGAAGAGGCTGGTTCGATTGCTAAGAGAGCAAAAGAAGGCCATCGGGTGGACTATCACAAATATCCAAGGAATAAGCCCTTCCATATGCATTCACCACATTTTGTTTTAAGAGGATGCAAAATCCACAAGGCAAGCTCAACGTAGGCTAAATTTTTATTGATGGAAGTTGTGAAGAAGGAGGTGTTGAAGCTTCTCGATGCTGAGGTGATTTACCTGATCTCTGATAGTAAGTAGGTAAGTCCTATCTAGGCGGTTGCAAAGAAATCTAGAATGCTATTGTGACAAACCAAAAAGGTGAGTTGATTCGCACCTGAGTTCAAACCAGGTGGTAAGTATGTATTGACTATCAAAAGTTAAATTCTGCCACTTGTAAAGATCATTTCCCTTCTTTTTATTGATCAAATGCTTGAGAGATTGGGTGGCTATGATTATTATTACTTTCTAAATGGCTTTTTAGGCGAAGATCATATTCACATGCCATGTTCCAAAGGTGTATCATAAGCATTTTTCTAAATATGTTAAGAAGATTATTGAGGTATTCACAGATGATTTTAGTGTATATGGATCTTCTTTTCATGAATGCCTTGAGCATCTTACCATTATCTTGGAACGATGCATAGAAACTACCCTTGTGCTGAACTAGGAAAATTTTCATTTTATGGTGGCTCAAGGTATAGTTTTAGGTCATGTTATATCTGCTAGGGGTATTGAAGTAGATAAATCTAAAGTTGATCTTATTTCTTCTTTACCTGACCCCTTTACTCTGAGGGAAGTGCATTATTTTCTTAGGCATATAAGCTTTTATCGAAGGTTCATTAAGGACTTTTTGAAAATAGTCATACCACTATGCAAGCTTTTACAACAAGATGTCTCCTTTGAGATCCACAATAAGTGTAAGGAAGCATTCAACAAAACTTAAGGAGCTTCTGACAGCCCTACTGGTAATTCAACTGCCAAATTGGAACCTCCCTTTCGAGATCATATATGACACAAGTGATTTTGTAATGGGGATAGCTCTAAGACAAAGAATGGGAAAAGCTATGCCTGCCATCTACTATGCTTCAAAGACTTTAAACCAGGCCCAATAGAATTAATCAAATACTGAAAAAGAACTCTTATGTATGATTTTTGCTTTGGAAAATTTTCAATTGTATTTGCGTGGTCTTAAAGTGATTGTTCATTCTAACCATATAGCTTTATGATACTTACTCAAAAAGAAGGAAGCAAAACTGAGACTAATCCAATGGATTTTCCTCCTTCAAGAATTTAACTTAGATTGGAGATAAGAAGGGGGTAGAAAATGTGGTGGCAGACCATCTCATCCGTTTGTTAAAGGAAGAAGATGATATCCTTCCACGAGAAACCTTTTTATATAAGAAATTATTCTCTACTGATGTGACACCATTATAGCATGCAGGCATTGTCAATTTTTTAATTCCTAATGAATTACTTATTGGTTTGTCAAAGGGTTAGAGGGATAAGCTATGAAGTGAAGCAATTTTTACGTATAGGATGATTTGTATCTTTGGAGGCACTACACCGATAAAGTTATCAAGAGGTGTGTACCAAAAAATGAAACATCATCAATCTTAGCCTTCTGTCATTTGTACGTATGTAGAGGACATTTTTAAGTGAAAAGAATGGCTTGTAAAGTTCTACAGAGTGGCTTATATCAACTAACATTGTTTAAAGATGCATATACCTTCTATAGATCCTGTGATAGATGCCAACGATCAGGTAATATGTCCTGTAAGGATCAATTGTCACAAATTCCTTTGCTTTTCTGTGAAATTTTTGACGTTTGGGGCATTGAATTTATGAGATCTTTCCCTCCATCTTTTGGCTTTACTTATATACTGCTTGCAGTAGAATATGTTTCTAAATGGGTGGAAGCAAAAGCCACTAGAACAACCAATGCAAACATTGTTGCAGATTTTGTTAAGGCTAACATTCTTTCTAAGATTAGGATACTGAAAGCAATCGTTAGCGATAGAGGAACCTACTTTTGTAACAAGGTGATGGAAGCAATGTTCATAAAATATCAAATCAAAATTTCCATTGCTAACCATCCCCAAACCAACGGGCAAGTTAAAGTCTCAAATCGAGAAATTAATTTAATATTGGAGAAAATCATACAACCTAATAAGAAGGATTGGAGAATAAGACTAGACGACACATTATGGGCTTATAGGATGGATTACAAAACATGATCGGGATGTCATCGTATAGGCTAGTGTTTGGGAAGCCATGTCATCTTACAATGGAATTACAATATAAAGCATATTGGGTATCAGAAGATGCAACATGAATTTGGATGATGCAAGAGTGCATAGGAAGTTGCAGTTTTAAGAGTTGGAAGAGATGAGGAATAGGCCATATCAAAATGCAGTGATATATAGGGAGATGATGCAGGCTTTTCATGATAAGATGATTTCGAGGAAAAACTTCTCGGTGGGCCAGAAAGTGTTATTATATCATTCCAAACTCAAACTATTTTAAGGTAAGTTGTGCTCCTGCTAGATTGGTCTATTTGTTATCACTCATGTCTTTCCTTTTGGTGCAATAGAGATACAAAGTCTCAAAACTGACAAGACATTTAGAGTGAATGGTCATCAATTGAAGCCACATTTTGAAGGCTTCCAAACGGAGGATTTGGAGGTGTTGACGCTGGAGGATGTGAATGATGTCACTTGATGCATGCAATTGGAGGTTAAGCCAATGACGATAAACAAAGGTGCTACTTGGGAGGCAACCCAAGGGAACTCAATTTCTGTTTCTTTACGTTTTCACAATTGCTATTTTTGTTAAATGCTCAATTTCTTACATTTGATGTTACGTTAAGGACAATGTAATTTTAAAGTGTGGGGATGGGGATCTTAGTTTTTATGCATGATTTTGAGCTTAATTGTGCTTATTTGACTTCTTAGGTAGTTTTCAAAATCAAACAAACAAAATAAAAAAAATTCCTTGTTTTCTACTGCTTTTAAGACTATATTGTCATAATTATAGTGTGAATTGACTAGAAAATCCATGGCAACCTTGGCATTTACTTTGCTCTTGTGATTGTTTAATATGATTTATTCTTAAAAGAACAGTGACTAGTGGTACACAAAAATCAGTGAGGTTTTAAGCCGTATCAGACGGACACATTGAGATCAATTTCATTATCCTTTGTTATGTGTGACCTTAATGACATATACATCCTTACTTTGCATCAATTTTCTATTCGAGACCATATTTTTATCGCATGCATTTTTATGAAAATGATTAGGCATTCTTTGTTGATTACGAGCTATATTAGCCAAATGGCCTACCCATTTATGTGAATTTTCCTTTACTAAACCTCTTTAAGCTTTATTAGCCTTTTTGTTTGTATAAACCACGTTACATGAACCTAACCAAATGCCCTACCTAAGCCTTAAAGCTAGTGGAGCATTTGTTAATTCTTGATGTCTGCAATTGTACAAAAGTCTAAGTTTAGGGATATGCATACAGATGAGTTAGTTCTATTTGTTAAAATGCCATGTTATGAATCCTATCTTGATGTAGCTTCTATCTCTTTTATATTTGAAAAAGATAAAAAGAAAAAGAAAAAAGTGTGAGTTTGAATAAAGTATTAAGGAGGAGATACAATTGTTGTGAAAAGTTGTTAATTAATAGTTTATCCTCCTTAAGTTGTATTGATTAGGTGCTTGAATATATTGCATATGAGGACTAATGTGACTTTTAGTGGTGGAGAAATGATATGATATGCAAGGTTATAGACTATTATGATTATGAACGGTGTTTGAGTGTACCTATGAAAATATCTGGTTTAAACACCTTTTTGTCTAAGGCTACCTCTAGATTACTCAGTTTCTAAGGGTGACGAATGTTAATTGATCATGAGTGGAAGCTTTAAATGTTGAGTTATTTATATAGGTTTTGAAAATCATCCATCTTTACTTATTGTTATACACTCTTAGGATCTATGGAAAATGAGTAAGGTTTTGATTTGTGATTTTGATTTTGAAAATTTGTTCGAAGATACTCAAAAGCTAAGTGTGGGGGCATTTGATATGTGTTTAATTGTTGATTCATTTTATATATATTACACTTACTGATTGATGCCTTAGAAATGCTTAGGATACTCACTTTAGCTTATATTTGATCTTAGGTACTCTTTGGAAGTAAAGAAGTTAAAGTGACCTGAAAGCATTCATTGAAGCCATCTTCTCAATTTCCGTATTATATTGATTCATAGAGCATGAAGAAGAAGAGGATTAAAAGAAGAAGAGGCAAGAGAGAATTTCAAATGAATAGAAAAGAAAGGAGAAGTCTCATGGCCAAACATTAGATTGTAAGGCCATGAGATATCTCTCAAATCCATGAGAGGGCCATGCATAACCATGTGAGGGCCATGCATGACTGTGAGATGCTTACAAAGTTGTGTAATGACCTTACACGGCTGTGAATTCTCACACTTGAGAATTAACATGAGAAAGCTAAGTTTCTTGGCCAAGTGTCACTTAATTTTAAACCTAAAGTTTACTACATAAAGAAAGGAGAGTGACAACAGAAGGGGATTTGGGAAATAACCTAGCCAATAGTTTTCTCCCATTTTCTCTCTTATTTTTCTATATTCTTTAACATCGATAATGGTGAAAGAGACGTTGATCGACATTGAGAGCTTGAAGATAGAGATGAAAGCTAATTTCCCGATGCCGATTCAACTAGGATATCAAAGCCAAGTCACGGTTAAGCTATTTCATTCTTTTAACATTGTAATCTCTTTTCAAATTGTTGTATTATTTGTGTTGATTGAGTTAGGTTTTTGATAGAAGATCTAAATAAGTTATTTTGATTAGTTCATTTAGAACCTATTGCTATAATGTTGAATGTAATCCGTAATTGTTACATTTGATTTTTTTAGTAGCTCCTAATGATCGTAAATCATTAGGAACAACATAACTTAGGTTAGATAACCCAAACATGTAGGGTTACTGCCTATATTGGTAGTTTTCCACTTTATAATGCTACTGCTAAATTAAATCTAGAGATCGTATCCTAGGTTATTCGGTAAGTTTAATTAATGATTATATCTTAATTAAACACAACCTAAGGGAAAATTGGGAATATTATAGCGTACTGTTAGTCTAAGATCAATAAATCGAAGAGAGGTGTAAAGACGTTAGGATGATGCAATATGCTTGATCATGTTTACATCGAGATTGACCTTAGAATCGAACCTTATTTATATTTGACACTTTAATCATTTTTTTATTGCTTATTTTAATTTGTTTTTGATATTTTACTTCTATTTTATTTTATAAATTGTTAAAACCCTTTTCTATTTTCCTTGCATCAATTAATGTCATTATGGACATTAACTGAACATTCCTTGTGGATTCAATCCCAACTCACCATAACAACAAATTTTAGTGTGCAAAGTCAGGTAAATTTTAAAGTACACTTGAGATGGGCTGTCATGTTCTCCTCTTGCAACTCTTTTCCACTCTTAAGAGTGATTGCTATTAAACATTATTTAGGATTAGTCTTTAGAAACTAACTTTACAAGTTAACTAATATGATTTTCCAAATTATGCATATAAGCCTTTTCATTCCTCAATATTGTAACCGTATCTATGTTATATACTATTGTTAGTTTACTAAGTTTTTATTGAGGAGACCACTACTAATAGTTATTAATCTTTAAGTATTTAATGAGGTCTTGAGCTTCTTTTGGTGTTTTGCTATTTAGAGTACCCTTAGTTGCTGCATCTGTCATCTACCTTGTGAATTGGTTTACCCTATAATAAAAGTTCTTAATTTCTTTTATAATTGTAGACATGACGTGGGCACTTCCTTAGCATCTCCTTGAATCTCTCCCATATTTCTTACAAATTTTCTAAGTCAATTGAGGCATAGGAGGCTATGTTCCTTAGTTTGGTAGTCGTAGCTAGTAGGACATACTTTAGAAGAAACTTAATCCCAAATGGTAAGGGATGACCTAGGCAAAGAATTTAACCATTGCTTTACCCTACGCCTTAATGAAAATGGAAATAGTCTCAATCTTATGGCATCATCATTAGAACCATTAACCTTGAAGGTATCAAAAGTTTTTAGAAAATTTACTATATGCACGTTAAGGTCATCATCTTGTAGGCCATTAAATTGGATAGACTATTGCACCATCTAAATGATACTCAATTTAATCTTAAAATTACTGACAGTAATAAGTCTCACAATGCTAAACTTCACTCCCATTATGTAGCGCCCCCTTACCGCAGGGTACACAGCGGGACGCCTGCAGGTCATTCCGGTACATATCCTACGATAAGGGCGAGCTACGAACGATCACTATTTCACTTCACATGGCATCATAATAAAACATCAATATAAAATCACGAACTTTTTGAAACCATAATTTTTTCTCATTTCATTTCATCAAAATCAGGAATTTACACATCTGTCATCGTTTACTATCTGTACATCAATTCCAAAAATCTAGTACAAAAGCTACATGAAAGAGGAAAAATACAACAGATCTATCTAGGTCATCCCAAAAGTACCAGCTGACTGACCTGTGAGCCATGACTTCTCTCGCCAACACAATCTACACGGCAGGAAAAGCCCCTCTGGAGCTAGGAGTCTAGTCTCGGTCCTGAAAAATAATGTTGCAATTTTGGGTGAGTTTTCGAACTTAGTGAGGTAACCATCATCGATGGTTCACTCAATTCATGTAACAATCAAGCATGTCACAGGTATTTCATAATTTCACATCAATCAGAAGTATCACATGATCACATCAATAATACATTTTATTTTCACATAAGCATAAGGCAATTTGCCTTTCACTCAATCAAATATATGTAAGCAAATGCATATGAAATATTCATGTGACTCTTTTTTCAATTTATTACGATGTTGTGATCGAGTGTCTGAACTATCCCAAAATGGGCACATTAATCGTTGAGCCTGAGGCTCTAAATCACTGTAGGGCTCGAGACCTAAATACAATCGTTGAGCTTTTAGCTCTCGGTGGCTGCTCCGGTCAAAACTGTCATTATCTGATCATGCATTCATGCATAGAATGCATATGTCACAATTATGCACGTATGCATATGTCACAATTAATCACATTAAAAACACGATCACAATTAATCACATTAAAACACGTAGGTCCCAAATTCACATACAAGTAGTACTTCTATGTCATAGCTCCCCAGTACTCAGTCATTGAACATTCTGTCCGGAATCTACAATCAGACACAAATCACAACCCACCATTATTCACCGCAAAATTATAAGCAATTAATAATTGAGAGAACTGTCTAGGTCACTCACCAATAACTTCCGAAGCTAAAGCCTGGAAATCTCGGCAATGTCTGTGGGTTGACGTTCCAAACTTGCCTCTATAACAATTAAAATACACCAACATTACCAAGTGTACAATCAGAAATATTTAACAATGTACATGTAGAAATTAAAATGTTTACAATGCATGTTCGTGACATTTCCGGTATTATTCCATAAATGAATTATAATTATATATTTGTACAATGCACATTTATGCTCAAATGCAGTATTTATCTTCTTCAAGCTTTTAACAATTATTCAAATTGATGATCGCTCTTCCTACTACTTAATTGTAGTATACCCAAATCACTTAAAATAGTTGTTAGATTCGTTAGTAGTTATAACAATTAGTTACTAGTACATGTGGATCTTTAACATTTTGTTAACATGTCCTTAGCTTAGCGTACACTCATTGTGGAACTTTCTATTCTTATATTTGGCTTATCTAAACCCTTAGGCTAGCTAATTTTTTTTACATAATTTATCTTTGTAAAATACTTTCAATCATTAATTTTTAATACTTTAAAATGCCCAAAAGCATCAAAACACTTTATTTTGAAAAGACCAAAATAAGACTATAAAAAATTACAATAATTTGTTACATTTTGAAGTGTTTGATTCCTTTTTATTTTTAGTTCTTCACTTGAATTGTTTTGAAACTCACCTAAATTGTATTTATACTTCACTTTATTCATTTTGTTAATCTTTTAATTGCTCTAATAATTTATTTACTTTTTCAGTCTATTTATCAATATTTTTAAAAGTAAATTTATTAATATCTATATATTTTGGTATCATAAAAATTATGACGATCTCAATTGATCTAACAACAATCATATCATTTACTATACATTGATTAATATCACTTTGTCTGTTATGTTCTCAGTATGTCAATTATTTAAGTTTGGTTATTAATAATTTAACAACAATCATATAATTTACTATACATTGATTGATATCACTTTGTCTGTTATGTTCTCAGTATGTATTATTTAATTATTTAAGTTTATTTATTAATAGTTTATTTACATAAAATCTAAAGATTTAAAATATAACAAATTATTCGACGATTTTAACTTGAATTAAATTATGGAAAGCCTACCCTAGGCGAGCAGGGTGACCAAATCTTAAATCACATAAAATACATTACATGGTACGTCAGTGTACCTACATATAACTAGCTTGAGTTGTCGGCAAAAAGGGCCCCCACTCAACATCACCTCACAAAATGAACACCTTTGAAGCTCGTTCTGGCCGACACAACAGTACTGGTGATGACCGTCAGAGGATCTAAAATATTGATAGATATGGTCCCGGTTCATGTTTCAGTCTTCAATAGAGGCTCCGACAATCCATATCTGCAATTTTTAGCTCACACGTCGCCATTAGCTGAGTCATTCTACGACCGTGAACGGGTTCCTGCTCGAATCACCTCCAACTCCAAGGAGCACATTTCACATGTATTTAGAATCACGGTTTGCGTTTGATGAAGAGGCCTCGTTAAATTAGTCCACCTCTTTTTAAGACATTCGTTCGAGTATTAGAGACGACAGAGTTAATTTGAGTTGAACTTATCGATTTAAGTAACTTATTTAGAGTATATAATTTATAAAATAAATTTTGTAATTGTTCCAGTATTGCCAATTACATTGAACTATAAGATACTGATGACCGCGAAAAGCATGCTTGACTTTTCATATTACCATGTTCATGTCTAGAAAGGGATGGCTTGTACATAGCAGCAGGAAAAAAGGTTGATACCTACATAGCTAGTTGCACAGGGGCCTCAAGTTTTGCTGTGGAAGTTAACAACCTATCAAACTAATAATTCACTTTCTTTTCTCTTCCTGAAGTCGGCTAACTAATAATTCAGGCATATGCCACTTTCAGCATTCCTTCAATATATTGGCACTCATTATTAGGTTACTAATTAAAAACAAAGGTTTTCACAATCGTTTGATCACTGACAGTCATTTTAAATCGGCACCATCTATCACTTTAACTTTACCTTTACTCACAGTTTGGCAGGAAGAAAATGAATGTGTCGTATGTATTGGCATAGCATACATAGGAATACTGACGTACAAGGAAAGGAATAATTTTATGAAGATAGAGAGTGAACAAGAATAGAAAAAACAGCTCCTTCCAAAAAGGATTGGGGTGGATGAGATGAACTACAAGAAGTAGTAACTTTAAATTCTTCTCAGACTGTCGATTAAGAGACTTGAATTGTAGACAAGTCGAGGAGAAAATGCCCACTATCATCAATTGTGGCTTCATTAATTATCGTCTGTGAAGTTGATATATAGCTCACTAGTGATCCGTGACCTCAGAAATGCATTGACTTACAGATATAAACAGCAATGTCGTTAACGCAACATCATAACCTGCATTGTATTCGATTCCTTGAATCACCAGTCACTCCCAACATTTTACCTGTAACGAAATGGAACGTGGGACCCGAACTTTGATATCATGTGACCCACTGCAATGCTCATAGTTTCAAACACATCATAACTAGCATTTGATCCACAATATTGACTGTATCAGAATCTGACCCACGTTTCACCCATTTTCCTAGGAAAAGACATATGCCAAGGAAGGAAATATGTGTAGAATGGTAAGAAACAATGACATGGGTTATTCACTAGCAAGACAGGAATGCATGCAGCTTTTAATGAGGGAAATTTACATCCCTAACTCCAACTCTTTCTGTTGCCACAAACTTAATTCACTGAAAACTGATAGAAGAACATTTAAGAAAGAGCCATCCACCACTATTCTTTTCCTGGCCTTTCAAGCCAATCTCACGGGGTTTGTCATAAATAATTGGAAAGAAGTAGTTGTGGGTAGGAAATCTGCACATTATTATAACGTCCTTATTACCCCGTCTGCGTTGTTGTAACAAATGACCCCAAAAACCTCATTTTTGTTATAAAAGATAGAAATAATATGGTGTACCACTAATTGTAGATGCACCATTTCATAGTTAGTGTACATACA
>JANKYF010000005.1:68073714-68091026 GCA_029829435.1 Erythroxylum hondense | reverse complement strand
CTGATGCAGTTTACTTAATATACAAAAATAAAGAATACTTTTTATTAAATAAATGATAATATTATAGATTAACAACCAATTGATTTACTACGAGAATATATATGAGTTTGCCTGTATTAGCAGGCTAGCCTTTAGTTGCATCACAGCCCCTTTCTTTCGCGGATTGGATTTTACATGACATCAGTCAGCACTCTTTAAATAAATTAAAAAAAAAATCATTTGTTTACCAAGAAAGCAAAAGGGGGACTCTCAACTACCTCAGAATGTCTTCCATCTTGACGGAGCGGTTAGTCAGTTACGATGGAATGTTGTAGACTTTTGAGAGATCCTGACCGTTGGATTTGGCGGGATCAATATTTCCCCTATAAAACCAGCAACACACGATCGGAGTTGGTATAATACAAAGCAATTGGGGGTTGGTATAATACCGAGTAATTGTGTTTCAAGTTCAATTTCTTCAGACTAAGAAAGACTGAAGAAGGCGTGCCCATGTCTCGTACCGTCACATACATTACAGATACGCGGCTTCTTCCTATGAGGTGTCGCCCAAATGTCGCCATTGTTGATGTCAGGTACAGAAATCCAGTTCAGGGTTCTTTTGTATTTAGAGGTTTGGTTCTTTTACATGAACAAAGATTCGCTGACTATGGTTGTTGATTTCTTTAAATGCGCAATTTCGTAAAGAGACCACGAGAGGCATTATGATGGGCACATACCTGGGTCGCTGCACTACCCGAGTGGGACTTTCGGTTATAGGATGTCAAATCTTGTTCAAGATGTTCAAGGGAAAGATACCCTCGTCTTTCATTGCGCTCTAAGTCAGGTTTGTGATTTTCCTTTTCTTTTTCTTTTGGTGCTAAGTTTCTGTTCTTGATCGATAACTGCAACGAGATGCGTGAATTTATGTTTTACATAGGAGAAGAGAAAAGGTCAAATCGCTGGGCTTGAAAAATTTTGCCTCTTTGATTAGGGTCCACTAGAAAATGTAACTGAAAGGAAATGGTCTATTACCTAGAAAAGTCTAGTAGTGCCATCCTATTTGTTTTAGGAGATGCTCAACAGTCTGTAAACAAATAACTATACCTGATTTCGTGATTTGGGGTTGTGTGATATACTCCGTCTATCTTGGTCATTTATGGCATAGACGTGCATCTGTAGATTCAATGTGTCCGGGCAGAAACTTAATTTAACCATCTGCTGGTACCAACCTACACGTTATATTTTCAAGCATAATGTTTGTATCTTGGAAAGTTTCTTCGTCAGAGTGTCCCAGAAACTTGGTTTCTCTTTGTGAATATTTAGGTCACAAGATTGGATGTGTTATCCATTCAGCAGTTGTTCTTGGAAAGTTTCTGATTATGGGGAGGAAAATCAACTAGATAAGCCGCAAGTGGCAAATCTAGTTGTATTAGTGCTGTCAGCCTGATTGAGCTTGTTTAGGGAAATTAATTGTTCATTTTGTAACTGTCAAAGTAAGTTCATTAAAGGAACATTGTTCAGAAGCTCATTAGTTTTGGCATTAATTATTTCCCGATGCTGGAATGTGTTCTGTCCAATTATTGATTTTTGCACCATTAAAAGAATGGAGGGAGAAGATGATTGTTGCTGGAATTGGCCTTAAGCTGGTTCAGTAGATAGCTGATTGGAATTGAAAACAGTTCATAAAACCAAGTATGTAGTACAAAACTTGTACAAATTGATCTGCCTTAGGAAACTGGTCTTATTGAGTAATTAGATGTGCCTGCTTTTCTGGAATTTTATGGTGTGTGCTCCGTCAGTAAAGATTTGTTGAACTTCAATGCATGGGACTTCACATGCTTTAGCTTAACGTGATTGCAGATTCTATTCTCTGCGGTTTCGTTTGTACTTTGATCTTTGCATTCTGTGTGCTCATTAATCTAGCTGCATCTCATAGGAATTGACCATTTTGTTAGATTTAGTATTACTTTTCTCTAATTCCAAAATGCATTCGAGCTCACTGCAGATCCATCCTTTACCATATCATTTGTGGGGCTTAGTAATCCAGTTTATCATATTGAGGGAGAACTAGTCTGGTTGTAGAATAGATTTGGTAATTGCTCGAAATGGATCCTGTTCTTTTCCCTCCTTAATGGTGCAAATCTTTTCATTATGGCATTCTGATTGACTCGCATCCGGAGCTAATGAAAAAAAAATTCTGCAGGTTCGAGGCCCAAATTGTGCTAGAATGTTTGCCAATTATCTTGAGGAGCGGAATGATGACGGGGGAATTAGGAACATTATGGTTCTGGAAAATGGCTACAATGGCTGGGTAGCTACTGGTAAACCTACTTGTCGCTGCACCAACACGTCCTGCGATGGCGTCATTGCTCATTAGTTTGTCTCGCGGCATAAGAAGAGGAGAAAAAAGCATACAATCCTGTTACTGCCATCCATAGAAACTTGTTGATGCCCATTAAACATGTGATCATCTCTAGACATTCTTAATGTGTTGTAACATGGTAGAAGGGATTTTTTTTTTCAACCCCGCAATAACTCGCGGATACCCCTAAACGTGTGATCATCATCGGATATTCATAATGTGTTGTATTGTAGTAAAAGGGACTTCTTCAATTGAAAAATTTGAACAATATTTTAGTAAATGTTCAGTAATATTCAGAAAGCAATCTTAATGTTGTAAAAAGTAGAAGTCGTTCGTTTTCTTAAATTTCTGTTTGGATTTTGTTGAAAAATACATTCTAACATTTGTTTTAATGTTTTTAGTAAGTCTCATATTTCTAACTGAACAGGCGGTTGCCGAAGTGAGTCCATCGGAACCCTCCTTTCCTATCCTTAAATCCATGGAAGTCTCGTCAGCTCCATGATGTCTGTCGGTGGCCGTCTAAAACTTAGGTGCAAGCTGACCAAAACTTCACTTTTCACTCTCTCTAAAACGTCTTGTCTTTTGATCATAGCATCCCCTTCTTCACTAACTACTGTTACTACATGAAACCTCTATCCCTTATTCATTTGTTTGGCCTGCGAACTTTGCTGTTTGTTTTGCGTTGAATGCGGTTTCTCGATCGCGTAATGCGGGTCATGTGCTTTGCCGAACTCATTTAAACTTTTGTTTGATTGGACCGCAAACAAACATCACAAAGCTACGGTCTTTGCATTCAAATCATGCCGTGATTGGTCGCTGAGAAAGCTCCTGGAAGATTCTTACTGATTCATTGCGTGAAGAATACAAAACAAGCAATGAAGAGCAGCTTCTCCAAATTAGGAAGAATTTTTTTTGATGGATTTACGGATTATTCATCCCTAAATCAGTGTCAAAAAAAGAAGAAAAGAAGGCTCCGACAGGTGGAGATGGCAAGAGAGAGGTTGGAGATGTTGAAGTTTTCGACGAAGGAAATGAAGGTGAGGTAGTGAAGGTTGCAGAGAATGGTAGGAAGAAGGGTTGGAGAGATAAGGAATGGGGTCTACGGAGATGACCGAGCCGTGGGATCGCAGAGTAGAGAGTAAGTCGAACCAGGAGCAGTGAGCGTCGTGGCGGTTGGACCAGGATGAGAGTGGTCTGAATTTGATTGATCCTCTCACTAACAATTGCATAGATGGGTGTATGACATAAAAAACCACGAGTTAGTTCAAACCTTTGATGGGCTCAGGAAAAAAGGAGTGGCCTGATCATGGGATGGATTTAGAGTGGGCTTTATTAAGTTTTAGAAGAAGTTATATATATCAGAATTCCTGAATTTCTCCGCTTGCCTTTGCTATAAATGCTGAAATAGAATCAAATCCAACTTATAGAATAGAATAGAAGCATACAATTACATCAAAATCCCAGAAGACGATGGTAAAAAGTGTTTCTTTTCCTTTCTTTTTCCGTTTTCAGTTCGTTTCAGATTGGAAATAGTTATTGACCTGAAATTTTTATTGTGTTAGGTTTGCATAGCTTGTTTATTGCCTCTGTTCCTGGTCCCAATCGTCAACCTATTGCCCCTTTTTTTCGATTATATCATGGTTAGAGGGTTTTCTCTGGACACCCACTTGTTAATGTTTGAATTCAATGTCAAAGTTACCAGCTTTAACGTTTTTCGGTGTATAAATTGTATGATGAATCTTCTGTTAGGGGAAAGTTTATGCGCTATTTGGATGGGAGTACAGGAAACCAGAGAGAGCTCCACCTGCCTGCCCCTATAAGCCTGCGGCTAAACCAGAGAGCGCCAATAAAGTGAGTAACTGGCTTTCAATTCGATGTTAGTTTAATTGCGAGTTATTTCTTATATTTTATGGTCTTTGAATTTATAAAAACTGAATCTCTGTAGTGTAAACTGAGACTGACTTATCCATGTGGTAGTTGGAGTAGGAAACATTTTTTGTTTTTAGTGAGTGAAATTCTCCAATTAGTGTCTAAGTTGAATATATCTTCTTGAAAAGATTTGAGTTTTGACTGAGGTGAATGCACATCTTTGGTGTTTCCCTGTTGAATAATTGGCATTATCTTAAAGAACATGTTGGGTGGAACTTCTATCTTTTGAAAATTGAAAAGAGGTCAATCGTGTTTTTCTCCATATGCCTGCTAAATTTTTGTTTAGTTGGGGAAATGATGTACCAGAAACATGAAAATATGATAAGATACCTAATTGTGGAAATTGGTCAAATAAGAGAAATGCTCTCTAATATTTGGAACTAATGGATTTTTTTCTCATTCCATGTGTAAGGTAATATATTTTGAGTCATTTTTCTACATGTGTACAGGTGCATTAATATTAGTATATCATTCATAACTCTAGTAGTTCCTGCTAGTGACCCAACTCTATCAAAACTTGGATACTTTTGCCACTTACCCAGTTACATGCCTTGCTACTTCACAAAGGACTATGAGGTGGGGCAGCTTGAAGACTGATGAAGCTGTTAACTTCTTCATGCTGCTTCACCATGATTGCCCTCAAAATTCCTTCATACTTAATCTTACTCCATGTCTGAGTTGGCAAGAAGCAATTTATAAAAGTTCTTGATAATTTCAGCTTTGTCATTCACTTTACAATGGAGCTCTGACCATGAAACACAAGTATGAAATCATAATTGGTGAATTGCAAGTAAAATTTAGAATAACTTCCAAAAAGAAGTAAATTTTAGAATACTTTTCATAATTTTTTGTTCAATTGTGTGTCAGGCTGAATCATTCTATGATATATGATGTTAGGTATCATTTGCTTTGCCAATGTATTTACATTACATGACCTCTGTAATCAGCTTGCAGTTCAACAATTATGTATGTGTATGAAGTAGTACATATTCTACAAACATAAAAATCAATAGATGAAATAGAGAAGAAAAGATGGAATCTGAGTGGAGAAAAGATGAAGAGTAGAAAAGAATAAGAGAGAAGAATTGAGAGGAAGGGGAAGATGAATTAGTCAATGAGCACAAACTTTAAATTGAATTCAAGCTCCTCTATCTATTATAGGCTAGAAGAATTTCTGTTGCAAAAATATTCCAAAAAACTAGGAAAAGAATTAAGCTAAATAGGAAAACTGTTTTTTGTTTAAATAGAAATCTTAATAGAAAATAAGCATACTATTGTACATGAAGTGTACTACTAATGTAACAGAAACACAACAATGACATGGCCAGACGTGCAATAGGATGGCTTTGAGTTCTAAGGGGCATTAGCATGTGTCTTTGTGCTCTTAGGGTGCACAAAATAAGGACTGGTTTGGCATTTTTCTCATTTTGACCTTATGTCCTCATCCCCATACTTACCATATGAGTGCTTAATTTTAGAATAAAGACGCCAGAAAGGAAGTAAATGACCCAAATTTGTGGATAATGGATACCCTCATTGTTGCATGTTTATGACAGAGAGATCATGAGTACAAATCACACATGGGTGGTGAAGGGTTGAGAAAGTCAAAGGTTACCCAAATTGGTTTCCAATATTACAAACAAAAATACAATACAGTGCTGTCCTACCGTGACTTGAGACCAAAAAACTAAATTCAAATCAAGCCAAAGAGGGGGATATTTCATGGAAAGGAAGCAAGAGAAATATAGTGCATTCCTAGTTTACATGACAATATCAGTTTACGAAGGACAATTGAGGGGCAGAAGAAAATGGAGAGTGACATATTGAAACTCAGGATGTTCAGATAGAAAATTGTAATTTATAACTAATGATTCAGAAGATAGAAAAACGTCCAAATGAGTGATGTAAAAGTTTCAATTCTGAGTACCCTACAATGGAGCTCTGTGCCTTATATTAATTTTATGAATGTTTGAATTCCTTCAACACTATCATTAAATCATAGTTAGCAAATTGCAAGTAAGTTTTAAAATACTATTTATATTTTGTTGATCTGTGTGCAAGGCCTGTGGAGCATAAATAGATATACAGTTGTTGGATATCATTATGCTTTGCCTAATTTTCTGCATATCTTTTGTTTATTGCATTTTTATATCTTGACCTTGGTGATTAGTTTGCCTTTGAGCAGTTATGTATATGTGTAGCGTAAGACAAAGTCTAGTATTTAGTAAGAAAGAAATAAGTAGAGTAGAGAGAACAGGAAGAAACGAATTGATGTCAACTTGCAATATCAATAAGAAGAATTAGGGAGGACTGAATTCAGCATCAACTAATCTACAGGCGATAGCTGGTTGACATTGGAGCTAACTTCTCACCAACAGGCTAGGCTACTTACGGAATGCAACTAGGAAATGGAATTGAAAACAAACTAAGTATTTAAGCTAAATGGGAAAATTGTTTCTTGTTCAAGTAGAAATCTTATTAGAACGTGGAATATTACATTAACAAGAATTTAACTTGAAATAAATCAATGGAAATTGAAATAAACTACTAATGTAACACTCTGTAGAATTGTCATGGTTGGTCCCATATCTGTGTTTATATTCATTTTCTAAGGGTGTATAGATGATTCGCCCGGCCACTAGTTTGTTGTTTCCTTTTTTTTTTCTAGTTCCTTTTATGTCCTTTGGTTTTAGAGACTTTAGGGTTTTATTGTACTGTCAAAATACTCAAGAGATTGTTTGTTTCTTCTGTTCATTTTCTTTCCCATATTTTCTCAATTCTCTGCTATATTACTGCGGATTTCAATTGCAAGTTTATACTTTTAGCAGGTGGATGAAAAAAGTGTTACCAGTGAACAGGTTCCTGTATCAAAATCTGTAGCAAGTGGAGATTCTAAGCAGGACTAAAGGGGAGCACTTCCTAAAAAAGAATGCCAACTATTAAGAATCAAACTCTCAGCCTCATATTCAAAGGTTTTGTAATTTGAGAGAAAGTTAGTAGAATATAAAAGTCATATCTGTATGATCTGAAGCTTGAAATTCCACAAAGAGAAATAGATTCCATTCCTGTTCACCAAATGATTATAATTATTTCAGGGGCGTTCTAGTGCCAAGGGGATTAAGGGGGGACTTCTCTGATGATGGGAGTAATCACTTGAATACTGAATAAACATTAATCCTGTGTAAGAATGATGCAGGTGTTCTGAGCAGTTTCATTGAATTTAAGAGCGCATGCATGCATATCATTAGTTGTCTGTAAGGCAACAGGATCACAGGCACTTATTTCCAAATTAAGTTAAAACTAGCCATTTTTGTTCAACTAAGAAAGATCCACAAGTCATCGTATTCGACCAGAATATGCCATGCAAGGCAGAGAAAATAATCTTATTTGGCAGATGAGACGTCATTTTCCCGGACGAGGAAGGAAAATGACTTTAATCGTAGCTGCTGATGCTGGACTACTGAATCTGACCATGTGCTTTATCCGGTTGTCCTCGTGTAAGTCTAGTTGTAGCTTATGAAAGGTGGGGAATCTCTTACAAGAACCATGTATTTATCTACGCATTTGCAGTATTTTTATTTAGACATTGGCCCTCTTTTTCATTCACTATCGCAAACGACAAATGAAAGACAGCTCAGAAACTAGGACCATTCCTTGATAACTTGAACATGAGCAAAGTATTGAGTGGTCGTCGTAGAAATTAGTGCTAAATGGGGACTAGGGTTGTACTTTATAGAAATTTCCACGTGACTAGAAATTAAATTTTTTATATCCTTCCTAATTTTAAAAAATATATAAATTCTGTATAGCTTATATGGATTAATTAGTATTTTAAACACCCTTTTTAAAAAGTCCAGACACAATAAATAAAATCAAAATTCAAGCATAATACTAACAATGAAACTCTCTCCTGAAAAAGTGAAAAGGGAAGTGCTGATGCAACGATGCCAATAATTACATCAAGAATAGCAACTTTTTAATTCACTTGCTTTTGGCTGGGAATCAAGAATGAAAGATGCGTCATGAAGAAGAACAGGTAGATATGTGAAGGCATTCACTAACTAATGGTAGTAAACCTAACATACTACTGATGCTTGCATTTGTTTTCCAATATTGCTATAATTTGAGTGAACGCAGTTAGGTCTCTTGTGCAGTACCAATCCATTCCAGCCACACTAGCTAGTTCCTCAAAAACGCTCCCTCCCACAACTCTGGACTTAAAAAACTTTTCAAGCTTTAGACTAACTTGCCTGGAATGCTGTTCTGACAATGAAAGCGAACTTATCTTCAACTTTTCTAGATTTAGACTAACTTGCTTGGAATGCTGTTCGCTAACTTAAACATTGCGTGTTTGACATGATAAGAACAACCTAGTAAACCAAGTACTAGGTGAGTGACACTATATAGAACAAGACTTTGCGGGGACAGGTGATGGATTCACATACGCAACTAGAGTTTCAGCAAGTAATGGCCTCCAATGGTGGAATCCGTGAGAGAATATGAATTGCCTATATGGCTAAGTTCAGTTTGCCAGGAAAATGACTTGAGCATAATGTATTTGCTTTTCAGTGCCTTACTAGTGGGTTTAAAGAATAAAATTCATGACCAAAAGCAGAATAAAAAGGAAAGTGTAAAGCTTTGAACGTGTTGAAAGAGGATTAGCTTTATCTGTCATTGACATAGTTTAGTAAGACTCTCTCCATATAGTTAAAAATAATTAGCCTTCGAGTTCTTTTTAAAAGTATACTTATCACTCTAGTTTTATCAAATAAACTTTGAATTTATTAATTATATTTCGACATATTCTTAAAGTATAAAATGTACGTTAAAATATAATTCATAAATTTAATATTTATTTAATAAAAATAATTTTCAATATATTTATTATAATGAAATTTCATTTTAAACTAAAAAGCCTATGTAAAATGGTCTTCTCCTTAAGCAGCAGCAGTGACTGGAAAAAGACTGAGCATCCCAGTATCTTTTGGGCTCACCTAACAGTCTGGTTTTATATACGCTATACAGATTGATAAATGTAAAAAGGGTTTGGGAAAAGTGAACAAAGAAAAGCCGAAGTAGCTCAATGCGTATCTGAATGCAATCTTTGCCCACCCACTGCCTTTGGAGCGCATCATAGTCCCCACCATCAGCAATTTCAGATCGCACACCACCACCACAGTAACCAACAATTTCCCTTTTCTTTTAATCTCAATTTGGTCTTCTCTAGAAAGTCAACATAAATATTTAAAGCCGTTGGAATGGGCGACAAACCAAGGATTATTTGGCACTTTCATATTCCATCGGCCGACCTTCTCTGCTAATCATGTGTTAAAATAATACAATAGTTTATACTTTATAGTATATGGATTGCGATGATTAGACCACAACAAACACAAGGCTTGTAGATTTAAGCCTGGTCATCAAATGTCACCTCACCTTGCCTCTTAATAAAGCAATGATAGATAGACCAGACCACAGGTTTTTAACGTCATTTTGAGCCTTGTTCTAAATTTTACTGCAGTCTTGCTCCTTCATGACAATGTTATCCTACCAAATCACTTAATAAACGGGATAAACGGCTTGGTCAATTACGGAAGCCGTGGCGTCACGACATGTCGTAACCTGTGAGCACAGCCTTCATTTAACGAAGTGACATTGTTTAAAGTGGTGATGACAAAACGAAGAAAGCAACATGTTCCTAAACGAAAGCTTTCAAGATATCCACTTGTTGCCTAGTCTCTATCTGCCACTCCCACTCACTCTCCTAATCACATCATGTTTTGGTTGTCAAGTTACGTGGGTTGATTTAATCCATTACCTTTGTTGTGGTTGCTTGAGACAAGGGGCCTGGTCGTGTGAATAACTACGGCCGAGAAAACTCGGATCTTGACTTACTCTAGCCTAACATCATCTCCGTGAACAACAACTGTGCTTGATCTTAAAATTCACATAACAAGCAACACCCAAATCCTAATTTTGGATAAACAAGTCACCAAATAAGAAAAAAAGAAAAAGGAGAGTGATAGGGTTAGGTTAGGTGGACGAGCTTGGGGGAAGAGAATGGCAGAAGAGAGTGACAAAGCGTGAGTCTTCTTATTTTTCTTGAAATCTCCGTCAAGGCAAAAACACGTGACAGAGTGAGCGGACCACATAAGATCAAAGGGACGCGTTTATGGTGGCTGACAGGAGCTGACGGCTTCTGATATTGAAAACTTAAGAGGGATTACAACTTTGTTAACTAGGTTATATCATATTTTATTAATATATTTACGTAAATTTAACATAATATACAAATGAGATAAATATATAAATAAAATTTAATAGAAAAAAAATGTTACGATTTGATGTGATGTTTCAACTAAATTGAAATATATATATCATAAGCCTCCCTCTTTCCACTTATCCCGATATATACGATAATTTGAAGTTCCAACTTCTCCGTAAATGAGTTCAAACATCGGACTTCCAAGTCTAAGACCGATGGTCATACTGACAATCTGCCACGTCATCATTTCATATCTTTCCTTTTTTTCGCAAATTTTTAATCATAATCGAAAGTAGCACTCTAAGATCCATTGTCTAATTTAACTGCGAGCCAAGAAAAATAGTCTTCACAGGGACTTGTGCAGTTCTACTTTTAACAAAATCCAAATTTGATGGCTTAATTGTTAGGCTACGAAGAGTTTCAGTATGTGTATGAGCTTACTCTATTTAATTTTATAGTGTTTTATTGTATCCAGTGAATCTTAATTATTTATTTTTGTGAGACTCATATTTATTTTTGCAAAATCCACACAAGATTCATATAAATAAATAACTTAAATTTACTTGACACAATAAGACACTATAAAATTAAACAGAAGATCTAGAATATGTAGATATGATGTGTCGTGCACTTGTGCTTTACTTTGAAGTCTCTATCACGATCATTAAACAAGACAAATTTTGGTTTGATGATCAAATAAAGAACACAAAATTGGCAATCAAACGTAGCCTCCAATATCAGAGTCAGATCATATCGTGCTCGAGATTTTCAACCTCTGTCAACTATTTACCTAACCAAACAGTTAGAACGGACAATTGTAAGGGGAAGATCAAAATTTGACAACGAAACAACAACAAAAACAAGTGAAGCAGAAGTAAAGAAAGAGGAAAGTGTCTCCTCCGTCTGCCTCTTGTTTTTTTACTGCCTCTGCTGTGCTTTCTTCTATAAACGCCAACAATTCAAACAGAGCCAGCTGGAAAAACCCAGGAAGCTCAACCTAGTTGCACGTGAATAGCTTTGCTTATATAGTAGGAAAATTTCAGTCTTTGAGAGCAAAGATTGAGAGACAACCTTTGACAACAAGAAAGTGGATATGGGTATTCCGTACGACGATGTGGTAATCATCAGTCAATCAGAGAATGAAGGAGAACCGAGCGTGATCACTGTTAATTGCCCTGATAAGACCGGACTTGGTTGCGATTTGTGTCGTATTATACTCTTCTTTGGTCTCGGCATCGTTAGAGGAGGTAAGCAAGTGATAGATTTTGATAGTATTTAACTTCTCAGTTTAGCTGCTTCGACTTTGTCGACTATTATCCTTTTTCCATAACCCTTTCTGCGACTCAGCCCAGGAATTCTCTTACAGCCTTTCCCTTACCATGTACTTTCGTCTATTTCCTCACTATGTAAATGGTAGTTAAGCTTTCTGTTATATTTCACGCCTTAAAAGAAAATTCTCTTTAAAAGACTAAGATGGGTCACAGATTTATCATATGCAAATGAAAAAAAGTTCTTTTTTGGGTCTTTCATTCTTTAGCTCTTAAAATTAATTGGATAATAAATCACCTCTATAATTTTGTCAAAAGCAGCTGGGGAATAGGTTTCTGATTGTCAGTATTGGCGATTTCTGATTTGGTGTAGATGTCTCTACGGATGGGAAATGGTGCTACATAGTGTTTTGGGTGGTTGGCAACTCAAAAACTCGTTGGGGTTTACTAAAGAGGAGACTAGTAGGGGCTTGCCCTTCTTGCTCTTCAGCTTGTGGAATTTCTTACTACCGGTCAGAATTGGAGCCACCAGGACCTCCCGATGTATTCCTCTTGAAGTTGTGTTGTCATGATAGAAGAGGCCTTTTACATGGTAATTCTTCTGGAATCTCTAACTTTGTGCCCGTTTTTATTTGATTAATGATCTATAAACAAAATAGAAACTTGGGAAATCAAACCCTACCCTAGCCACTCTATCTGAAAGTTTTTGTGTGAGATTACAAAATTTCAGTTGTCTATTTTTGAGTTTGTGGAATCATGTGCGATAGCATCCAATATGCAGTCATTGCTTAAACTGGGTAATATGTTATCTTAGCTTTCCCATGGGAATGTTTCATTGGGAGATTTAGATATTCTGAAGTAATATAACTTCATTACCACTGACCTTGGTTGAATTTTTTTTTTTTGTTCAGATGTTACAGGAGTGCTTTGTGAGCTCGAACTCAATATCAAAAAGGTTAAAGTATCGACAACACCTGATGGGAGAGTGGTGGACCTATTCTTTGTTACAGATACCAGGTTTTCATTTCTTCCCTCTAAAACTCAAATGTTAATTTTTGTATACTTTATGCTACTTTCCCTTCTGTTGAAGCTGTTGTGTAATGTAACATGTGAATTAACATAATGTTATGACAAAAACCATTGATAATTGCAAATTCTTCTGGTGTCAGAAGACTGGGCTTTTAACCTCTGCTTGTCTATGTACATTTGCGAATATCACTGAAATATAAGATGGCATCTTATAAATATTCACATTATCCATTGAATCTTGCATAGTGGGCTGGTACCTCACTGTATTTGAAGGGTCCTTGTCTCTCCATTAGTTAATTTGATTCCTACATGATAAGTTGCTTTCATGTTCAAGAAATATGCTAATGGAGGGTTTGAAAATCTGCTTTTATATGTGAAGGATGAGTAATTGAAAATAAATACATGAATGATAATGCTGATAGTGGCCCCTTTTCTTTGACTTTTATTTATTGCCTTTCTTGTAGCATGAAATGCAGGGATATTTGAATTGATATTATCTGTTCATGTTCATATTCTCTTATGGTCTTTTTGTTATTTCTGTTTTTTATTTTGGCTTATGTCCTATCCTAGTCCATAAACAGGTCCTATAAATATGAATTCGTGATTTTCACGAGTAATGTTTCTTGTTTCTCTGTCTTGATCAGGGAGTTGCTGCATACCCATAAGAGACAGGAAGATACATATGACCAGTTGAAAATTGTAATGGGAGATGCCATGATAAGCTGTGACATAGAATTGGTTGGTCCTGAAATTACTGCATGTTCACAGGAATCATCATTTCTTCCAACAACAATTAGAGAAGACATGCTTCGCTTGGAAATGCCTGATGAACTGCCAAGTTCATTAACTTCTACAAGTGTTTCTGTCATAATGGACAACTCGTTGAGTCCTGCTCATACACTTGTTCAAATTGTCTGCCAAGATCATAAAGGTCTTCTATATGACATAATGAGAACTTTCAAAGATTATAATATACAGGTAATGTTGCATAAGCAGGTGTCTCATTTTGCTGTTGACTGCAGTTTCCGCATAATTATTCCAGTGTATTTGTTTACTCAACCTTTTATAGATGGAACTAATAGATGCATTATTTCCTATCTTTGAACTTGTCTAAACAGATATGGAGCTAATAGATGCCTTATTTCCTATCTTTCAACTTGTCTAAACAGATATCTTATGGACGGTTCTTTATAAAACAAAGAAGGAACTGTGAGATTGACTTGTTTATTGTGCAATCTGATGGGAAGAAGATTGTTGACCCTTGCAAGCAGAGAGCACTATCGTCTCGTTTGGAGATGGAGCTGTTGCGTCCTCTAAGGGTAGCTGTTGTCAGTCGTGGTCCTGATACAGAGTTATTAGTTGCAAATCCTGTTGAGTTATCTGGCAAGGGTCGGCCTCTTGTGTTCTATGACATCACCCTTGCTCTCAAACAACTTAAGACATGCATTTTTTCGGTACTACCCTATATCCTTACTGAATTGTTAAGAGTCTATTGCTAGCTTGCTATGTTTCACAGCTTTCTTGTTGGGGCCTATGGTATCTTGGTTTATTTTTCCAAAGGTTGTAGTTTGTTGCTGTCGTAAGGTTGACAATTCTTAGCATAGTTACCTTTCCTTACCTCCAATGGTGTACGTGATCTAAGGTGATCTTATTTTCAGGCTGAAATTAGGAGGCGCATAATTGGAGATCGTGAATTTGAGGTGTATAGAGTCTTGCTAAACGAAGGGGAAGGTTTGTCTATTCCAAAGAGCAGAATAGAGGAAGGCGTTTGGAAGATGTTAATGGGTTGGGAGTGATGTACATTTGAATGTATCCTTCTTCCTTGTAGATGGCCAGAGTCTCATGTCTTCCTACCATATGGTATGTAAATCAAGTCATAGTTTATCATCTGTTCAACATATAGATGTACAGCTCCTGTGAGGCTAACAGATTTCGTTAAAAGGAGAAGGTGGTGGGACAAAGATAGGAGTGAAGCAGATACTGTAGCAATTATCACGTTGTAAAATCCACTGGTGATGTTGATAGTCAATACCAATATCCTCTAGTCGAGAAATACCCGTGCTGTATCTTATTCCCTGTAAATGCAAAGTATGTAGACAGGTCTTTGTAGTTCATAATCGTCATTTGTGGGAATGTGGGGAGCCGCACAGGATATCCATCACTAAGCAATAACAATTAGCTTGACACTAATCTCTTGGACCGTCACTAGTTGGTGAATATTAACCTCTTCCAAGAACGATCCAAGTCAGAGTTGGAAGACGAATTGAAGAAGACAATTAACCGCTAAAACGCGGTCATAAGCATTACTCACGTTAAAACATATTGCCTACTTTTGTGGGACAAGAACAAGTTGTCCAAGGGCTTCTTTTTCATGGAATATCATGGTCACATCAGAACATTCATTCTTAAATTATCTAAGCGCTAAAAGTCTTGGTATGATAAATGCCCGACCATACGCAACTGGTCATTTTCAGTGCCAGGTATAAGATAACATCAGACGCTAGATTTACGACAAGAAGGGCAGAATTTCCAAACTATATTCATATGGAAAGTAAAGTTAGTAGTAAACATCAACCAAACTATATAAGAAAGATTCTGTAGATCGGTGCAATAAATCTTCATCCGCCCAATAGCGACCCACGGACAACCAAGTAAGGATGAGGATCCATCAGGCGCCACAGGACAATTCAGATGTCTGACAATATTTTCTTAGTGCTGGATTAGATTAGTCTATTAATTAAGAATAATGCTACCTATTATTGAATCCTTGCAAAATTTTTATTGAATTGTTATTATTATTATTATCGTGCTAAATTAGATTAGTCAATTATTATGATCAAAGCAAAGCAGATGATTCCTTTTTTTTTGGTAATTCAATAATTTTATAAAAAATAAGGAGTTATGTATAAACAAGAGATACTCTTGGGAATCTCTAAACACTCAAAATACATAACGGCGTAAAATATATTGCCCTACTATCGATCTCTCCTCCTAAGTCCTGCTTGATACTAGTAACTAGTAGCCTTTCAGAATATGTGCACAAGTAGTAATAAGCAAAACAAACCCGCAACATGTCAGCATATGCCTAGACATACACGAACCAAACCACAATTCAATCAAGTAAAGGAACAAAACATCATCAAAAGCTTGCTAATTTGTCTTCATAATGTCAGTCATTCTAGCAGGAGCTTCCATAGGCAATGAGATGGTTCCTTTTTTGTTTACGCTTTCTCTAGAGAGTAATGCTATATAGTTCATTTTTCGTTTACACTTTGTCTAGAGAGTATTGCTATCAGACACCAATCTTTTGTTTTGATAAAAAATACCGGTCTGCGGCGGATTAAGAATGATTTACATATCCTTGAGCAACAAATGCTTTGATGAGTATATTATGTCTACCGAAATTCTAACATATAACTTTGCTTTTTTGGTTAGTGTTAGGCGCAGTGGGTGTATTTTATAAAAATGAAAAATAAAATGAACAAAATGGACACAGAATATTTAACGTGGTTCACCCTTAATTTTGGGTTACGTCCACGGACAAAACTCAAAATAATACTTCCACTATTACGAATAGTAGGTATACAAAGATAAAACCAAAATAGTGGCTAACAACGTGTTTCCCAACTTAAAAATACTAACCTCACTATTTTGTTACTCACCGATCCTTTAGGAAAATTTTTCCTAACTTCAGAACAAAAACAATGCTCTGGTTTCCTCTCTCTATCTTTTGTTGTGTGTAGATGGTATGAAGTGGGAGTGCCTTACATAGGCACTCCATCGCGTGATGCAACTGTCTTTTTTCTTCTTTTCAACAAATGATGCATTTCTTCTTTTCAATAAAAATAGCATATTCTTCTATTCAACAAAAGCAGCACATTCTTCCAGTTCTTCAACAAAAGCAGCATGTGGCATCGATTGCCACAATTGTGGAATGGAGTCCCTCCATGTGAGAGGGACCCATATCCAACAAATCTCCCTCTTCCGATTACATGGAGGGCTCTATCAAGCCTGCTATTGATCAACAGTACTCAAACTTGTCTTTTGGTAGAATCTTGGTTAATATGTCTAATCCATTTTCATTAGTATGGATCTTTTCTAACCGTAATTGTTTCGTCTTCATCATATCTATGATCCAGTGATATCTCACATCAATGTGCTTTGATCGTGAGAGAAACGGGACATTCTTACCAAGGTGAATAGTGCTCTGATTGTCACAAAATAGCTGATATTGTTATTGCTTGATACCAAGTTCATTAAAGAACTTCTTCATCCATAGTAACTCCTTACAGGTTTCTGTTGCTGCAATAAACCCTGCTTCAGTTGTAAAAAGTGCAACACACTTCTGTAACTTTGACTGCCATGCCACAGCTCCCCCTGCAAAAGTAATCAAGTAACCTGAAGTAGACTTTCTCGAGTCAACATCTCCAGCCATATCTGCATCTGTGTAACTAGCTAACACAGGTTCTGCTCTTCCAAA
>JANKYF010000005.1:67971743-67985629 GCA_029829435.1 Erythroxylum hondense | reverse complement strand
GCTCGATATGAGGAACCAATTTAAGCACAAAAATCATGAATTAGGAGTCAACAAGTGCATAATCACTTAAGAAATTATGGCCAATTTATAGTATAAATTTGGCTCAATCATATAGCTTTTTTATTATATTATCACTGAGCTATTAGCCCAACAAGTCTTTGAGTTGGAAAAGCTGGCAACTTCATCTATTATGTATGATCTACCTTAGGCTGAAGAGTTGGTCTGGAGTAACAAAATTTCAAAGAGTTTATATTATCTATAATCCATCTAGACTAACTGAACGTTAAACTTCTTACTTCGCATCACTTTCTATTAAGGGGAAATCCGGCGTTATTCTTTTATGTTTCTAGGTTCTAAAAGGACCATAAAACCTATCAAGAGTTGCATTATCCATACAACCTATCAAGAGTTGCATTATCCATACCTACACTTGTATTTAGATATTCATATACAGCTGATACCTAATGTGTGGAAACATTTTCTCTATTATTTAGAAGAACTATGTGCTACTGAACTTTTACAAATCCCATGTCTTAGTGAAATTTCTACTAGGTGTTATTGTTGTAGTTGATACCTAATGAATATAAAGTTCAAAGGCTATCCAAAAGAGATCTCATAATCAAGGTGCACCAGTTTCTTTTCCTTATCAGTTAGCTTTGGAATTTCCGGTATCAATTAGGCTATATTTGGCTAGAGATTTATTAGTTGAATAAAATAGAATATAATATTATTCCATTATTTGAGAGGAGGGTTTGTTATAAAATGGAATTAAATGGGATGGAAGAGGAGTGTTTAATATTATATCTCATTTCATCTTAAACAGTAAAAATGAAAAATTTCCGATTTTGGAGTTTATGATGAAATGTAAAATGATAAACAACTTTTCACTGTATTATATTATAAATCCTTCTTCCAAACAACATTTCACTACATTACCCTTCCATCCATCTTAAACAACATTTTTCTAATATTATATCCATTTGCATTCCGTTCTATTATAAATCATTCAATTTCATTTTATTCCATTAAAAACTTTACATCCAACCAAACATATACTTAGGCTTTATAATATTTATTCTCCATTTAAGTAACATATTTTATAAAAATATGTCAATTTAAGTTGTCATAACTTTTATTTTTATGGAGTGATTCACATATAAAAGGAATATCATATCTCAAGTAAAACCCAAATAAAAACTTAAAGATATTAAATTATAGGCACATACTTATATTTAAGTTATCTTTTAACTTTTATTTGTAATGTATGTGAGAAATACATAAAACTTATAATAAACCTTAGTCTGCAATTGAAGTTGTAAATGATAAAAATCAGACTAACATTAAAATCTCCCACTACGAGGTAATTTTGTAATAATATCGCCCATCCTTTTTGTCATGCATGCTTTGGCTAGTCTTTAGCCTAAAGGACGCATTAGAAAGAATAATCAAATCCGTCAGGAACCTGCATCTTACTGTACTTCACTAAAATTCCTGAGCCACACTAAGCTTCAATGGTTTAATAATTTCTTCCACACGGCCAAAAAACAGAAAGAAAGAAGATCCTAGAAATGAACTTCCAGTTGTAAATTTTAGCTGAAATGTTTATATTACAGGTTTTTCAAAGTAAATGAGGAAAAAGTTCCAACAAGTAAGCTTAAGTTCTTGCTATAGCTTGGAATTCATCTCTATAGCAATGTTAGAATAAAACAAGCATGAGATTGCAAACAAAAGCGCAAAAATAGTACACATAAAGGGCATTGTCAGTGAAGGAGCACCCCCTGAGTAATCGTCCGAGAACTCATCATCAGACCCTGGTCCCGCTTCTCCACCATTGCCTCCAGTGCTCCACATTCCTAGGTTGTTGTCCCTGTATATTAACACGTAATAAACTAAGCTCACAAACACTTATGTCAGTCCATTCAAGAATGTTACTATAAAGAGTTTTAGGCTCCTAATGATCCTTGTAAAGTGGTAGTTTGCAGGATATATATGAGGGAGGTTAAGAGAAGGATAGGAAAAGAATAAGAGAAAATGGACAGTAAAGGAAGAAGAGTAACCTGCCACCAACACCCAGAACACCAGAGTGCATGGTGAGGAAGTCAATTTGATCGGCGGATTTCGGCTCAACGCTGTAGGCCTTCTCATACTTAACCTCTAGGCCCTGTCCTGATGCCACAAAAAATGCCCCATTCACCAGTACGTCTCCCTCCGATCTCCAATTCCACCCTTTCCAGTCACCGTCCGGAGTCTCCAACCTTTTCGTTACCTACAAAATGCACTTGAGACGTTATCTGTTTACTTTTTACCTCAAAATAGCTCCAGTTGAGACCCACCTTGAAAAGCCCTTAATTACGGTGATTAGAGAGCATAGGCCCATTAAATAATGAAGGCTGAGACATCGAAAAAGTTGAGTCTGAAACAAAAAATAATAATATACCTCCTTGGCATTAGGATCAGAAGGAGCAGTGTAGCGATTCCCTTGGCTGTTAATGGTAGGGTTTCCACTCCCACCAATAGCGTACATTTCCCATGGAGTAAAGTCATTGTTGACCACATGCACATACCCTTTTCTACACCTTGGCATCCTCTGCACCAGCTTCTCTCCAAAATGGTTAAAAGCTATGGTCACCTGCATCCCCGTGTCTGGCGTATAGTCGTCGCTGTGACCCAATAACATCACCTCGTTGTGATGCGAGAAAAAGTTGTTTGAAATTGTGATCCCCGTGGACCCCATCACTGCATCGATCAGACCGTCCTTGCAGTGGGACAGCGAGCAGTGGTCAATCCATATATCCTTGGACCCAAAGATGGATATGCCGTCCCCGTCTGATAGGGTGCGGTATCCATAGTGGGATGGGCTTGATCGCACGTTAGTGTTCCCTGATATTCGAGAAATTTTGGAATTATTAAAGGAAAAAGCTATGTCATTAAACTCAGATTATTGAGCCCCACCCCCACAGTTCCAACTTCCAACTAAAGCATCGGTGCAAAGTTGGATTCCAATTAAAAGCGGAGGTCCAAAAGCTATCTCTACATAGCCTTAATTTGCACCAATCACTTAAAGAGTTGCAACCACCTGCCTCTAAAAAGTAATTTATAATTACTGAATTTTATATATTTATTCGAATTGTAAGTGTAAAATCACCTTTCAAACTGTTATTTCAATTTTATTAATACGTATTAATACAATCCTATCATAAAATGTAAAGAGAGCGCTCAGTATAATATAGTTGATGACCCTCTTCCGAACGTAATGGATGTGATCTTTTGTACCTTTTATTCTGTTTTAATTCTCTTCTCTCAAATCACATAAATATATAGTTTATATAAAGTAAGAAGGATTATGGCTGAAATAAAATAGAGTAAGATTGGAATAGAATAGAAGGTACATAGAGTGGGAGCCGTGAGATTTGTCCATTTTTCTAATTCCAGAATATCTATCTTTGTAACATTTATTCTACTAAATGTAAAAAAAGGTTATTTTTAAAGCCGAAGAAACCAAAATAATCAAAAGAAAAAGCGAATAAGAATCTGACCTGATTGAACACAGTGGTGAATATGGACATTGTGAATGATAATGTTACTTATATACTGCAAAGTAAGGCAGCCACCACCCACTATGTGGACATTAGCCCCACGTCCATCCAGGGTCTTGTAGCTATTGAAAATGAGCTCTTCTTTGAGCTTGATCAGCATGTTACTTGGAAACACAATCCAGAGTGGTTCATCCTGTATCACACCGTATCTCAACGTGCCTGGCCTTGGATTCACCGGATCATCGTCGGAGTCGTCAGTCACCACGTAGTATTCACCATTTTTGCCTCCCATTGCGTATTGCCCGAACCCAATAGCGCAATCAGCTAGCTTTTGACGGTTGTTAGGCCACTCAGGGTCGCATTTCCAGCAATCGTCTATGGGATTGCCTGTCAGGCACGGGGCCGCCTCCTTTTCCATGACTTGTCTTCTTGATATGGAAGCATTTACTCTTCTGCATTGTAAGGGAACAAGATTAGTTCAGAATTTCGCACTTTTTAAATGCTAGCAAACATTCGTCACTCACCTACCATACAACAAGCCCATAAACGAGACTACAAATATTACACGGGGTCCATGAAAGGACAAAAGAACAACGTCAAAAGACGAAATGTTGAGGATCCAAGCTTTACTTTAGTTTAAAGAATGATGACGAGATAACTAGGCATTGTCTGTAAATTTTAGCCAAAAATCTAAATGCTAGCTTCCATGAACAGTGAAAGTTGCCTATTCCAAGCTCCTAGAAAGTAAGATGGTTTTGAAAATCATCAGTGAGCAACAAACATCAAGTATCAACCAAATGCAGGCCAACCTAGTTAAGATGATTGAGAAAAAAGAAAACATATGAACTGTCAGGAAACATAATTTGCAGGGATATACAATATCCAAGCAGCATTGTACCTGTGAACCTCTTGTGCAACTGCTTCAGGATAGGGATGTGGGGTGGAAAATGCTGTGAGGTTGAACGTTGAACACCCGAGTGGGAAGATTGAGCTCAGAAGTAGAAAGTAGACAATGCAGATGGTTTGAAGCATTGCTCTTCCCCTAGAAGAGAAAAGTGTTGGTTTCTGTTGCTTAGCACTGACGAGGCACTATTTGTTGGGAGATAGTGAACTGTAGTGACCGTTGTTAGAGAGCTTGCTCTACTACAGGTCGATGTAATTATGCATACATGTGTGGGAGATACCTTTATTTCTGTCTTTTTTGTCCTGTTTATGCTCATGAGTCTATTGATTTATAACCAGGGGTAAATGGCCTTTCCAAATTCACTTAATGGAAGTGAAAGAAAAAAGAGCAAGAGTGTGTGTTTTTCCACTACTGAGAGAATCCCGCCCCATCCAATGGAGATTTTAGTCATTGCAAAGAGTTGCATAATTCAAAAAAGTAGGATTTCTGGTCCCTCCCTCGAGAGAGACAAAGAGCCGTCAACACTAGTTGCGTAAGTTGTAGGAGTTAAGAACTAGTTGAACCATCCACAAAATACGTAGAGCTTAGCCAAAATAAGTAGACAATTACACAAATTTGGGAAACAGTGTTAATGGGAATCGAGTTGAAGATCATGCGGGCGCCAATGCAGCTCCATCTTGTTCCCTCCTTTATATGAGAACTTTTATAATAGAGAGATACATGTATTTATTCTTATATATTATCCTCCCTTCAACATACTGCGCTGTAAATTTATAACTGCACATATATATATTCCTTTCCTCTTCCGCATGCAAAGCTGATTATCCATTAACATTAAAGTAATTCTAACTGAATCCCCAATTATGTCTCTTTAACTAACTTGGTCCCACTAGTTCCTCAAAAGTTTCTTCATTGATTTCTCGCTTGCTTTTTAAACATGTATTTTCTATTAGCGAAAATAGCAAAAAATTATATCGGAATAGCTTATCTGAATACAAGGCGTCGTGAAAATCATTGTCTTAAGTCAGAAATATCCCCTCTACGATGCGGCAGGATAACGGTATTCAATCCTAGAGTTAAAGGCTTCTCCACCAGCCTCAATGCATTCCAGAAAGTAAAGTAGGAACTGTCTCTAAGAAATAAGAAAAGTAGAGGAAACTAGAAGAGAACAAATATGTATTTGCCATGAGCAGCAGAGAAGATGTTGGGTGGCCTGGGAGGAGGAGAATGCGTGTCTTATATGCTATAAAGAGGGAATGACGTTGTAATAAAATTAAAAGAACGTTAATGAGTAATAATAGTGACAGAACCTGCTAGAGAAATAAACAACCTTAAAATGTCCTAGTCTCATGAACGCTATAGAGAGATAGCTCAAATATTCTCATAGGAGGGTGGCTAGCCCCTTCATAATCATGTTGATGAGTTCATCACGTGTGTACTGCTTACACCACCCAAACTTGAATTATGGGACTCATTAAGGATTAAATCATCTAACCTCATCAAATGCAATAAAGTCATGCTAAGGGACACAATTCAACAATTCAATGCATCTCAATATTATTCCACAAACAAAGAACAAGTAAGTAGTCACCACATAACTTTGTTTGACCTATTAAACTTGGTTTCTCAATACGGGTGTCCATCATGAAGTGACTACATAATTGGGCTCGACTCCATCCTTTTAGCATGCTCTAAAACTGGTTTCATACTTAAAGCTTTTGTAAACGGATTCACTAAGTTTCTCTCTGACTTGACATAGTTTAGAAAGATTACACCATATCTAATTAAATTACAAACAATTTTATGTCTCAACCTAATATGACTATGTTTGTCATTATATGTCTTATTTTTAAGAGCATGAATGGTAGCCTATAAATCACAATGAAAGAGCACAGAAGGAATTGGTTTTTCCTAAAGTGGGATATCTGCTAAGAGATTCCTTAGCCACTCAGCTTGCCATCCTGCGAGCTCCAAAGCCATAAACTCAGTCTCTATTGTTGATCTCGCAATACATGTACGCTTGGATGATTTTCAAGACACAGCAGCTCCTGCCAAGGTAAAGATATAGCCATTAGTAGAGTGTAAATCATCACTCTCCATAACTCAGTTAGCATCAGAATACCCCTTCAATACAGGAGGATGACAATTAAAAGATAATACATAATGCATAGTATCTTTCAATTATCTCAATAAATGAATCAATGCATTCCAATGCGCTTGACTAGGATTATGAGTATACTTACTAAGTCTACTTACACAGTATGCAAAATTAGGATGAGAATAGTTCATCAAGAATATCACACTACTAAGAAATTTAGCATTCTTAGCTTAGTTTACACTGTCATCAAGATTTTACTTCAAAGCAATACTAACATCATAGGGAGTAGTCTTGACTAGTTCAACATTATAGTAACCAAACTTCTTCAAACAAATTTCAATATAACGAGTTTGATTCAACCTAAAATCAAAGTCATTCCTATCAACTTTAACGCCTAAAATGAAGTCCACGGGTCTAATATCTTTCATATCAAAGGAAGACTTTAGCAAACTTTTGGTAGTGTCAATGACAAATAAGTCAGCACCAAAATAAGCATATCATTTATATAAAAAGTTATGATCACACAACCATTGGCATCAGATTTCATATAAATGCAAGAATCAGAATTATAAGAGGTAAAACCATGTTTGAAAATCTAATTTTCAAATTTCTGTCACTATTTGAGAGCTTGTTTGAGTCCATACAAAGACTAGACCAACTTACACACTTTTTCCTCCTAACCAGGCACTCTAAATCCCTCAGGATGGACTATATAAATTTTCTCAACAAGATTACTACTTAAGAAAATCATCTTAAAATCCATTTGGTGCACATGAAGCTTAAATACTAAAGCAATACTAAACAACGTCCTTATAGATGCAATTTTAGTAACAGGAGAGTAAGGATAAAAAAACTCCAATCTTTCCTTTCGTTTAAAGCCTTTAATCATAAGTCTTGCCAACTTCTTAATAGTTCCTTTAAGTCTCAATTCTTTTTTAAAAAAGTCCACTTTCACTCCAAAGGTTTGCACCCTTAAGGTAGATCAACTAAAACTCGATTTTTATTTGACATAATTGACTCTAACTCACTATCTATGGCTTCCTTCCAAAAGGTAGCATCCACTAAACTCATTGTTTCTTCATAAGTTTTGGGATTTTCCTCAATAATATATGTGACCACAAAAACGTCATCTATCTTATCAATTTTTTCACCACAAATGAAGTAATAAAGTTATACCAAAAACTAGTGGGTACTCTAGCTCTTTTGCTTCCCCTTAGTTTAACAATTTCCTCTTTATTTATGTCATCATTGGTAGAAAAACTAGGAACAAATTCTCTGGGAGCTTGCACACTCACTTTCATAGAAAATATTTCCTCAAAGAACATGACGCTTCTTGACTCCACAATTAGTTCATAAATGTTAGATCTCTCTTCTTTAACCATAAATCTATAGGCAACACTATTAGAAGCATATCCCACAAAAATAGAATCAATAGTCTTAGGTCTAATTTTCTTCCTCCTATGTTCAGATAGAGCAAACTTAACAAGACACTCTCACGCTTTCAAAAAACTCAAGTTAGGTGGATAATTTTCCAAATTTCATAAAGGGTTCGATCTAGTTTCTTATAAGCGACTCTATTTATAACATATAAAGTTGAGGGAATAGCTTTCCTCCACATAAAATCGCGTAAACCTGAGAAAATTAACAGTGCATTCATCATATCCTTAAGTATTCCGTTTTTTCTCTCGGTTATTCCATTTTGTTCATATGTATAAAGGGCTGAAAGCTCATGAATAATCCCAACTTTTTCACAATAATCAACAAGAAAATCAGTTCTACACTCACCACCTCTATCAGATCGTAATCTCTTAATTTTCTTTTCTAATTATTTTCAACTTTAGCTTTGTATTCCATAAACACTTCCTCTACATCACTTTTATGTATCAATAAGTAAACCTTAGTAAATCAAAAACAATCATCCAAAAAAGTAATATAATATCTCATGCCTCCTTTACTCATACAATTATTAAAATCACCCAAAAACAATTGTGACTCTCTTTCGGTCATTGACTTAAACACAAATTTGCCATTTTTTTTCATTTTATTGTTGATCTAGTTAGGTAATAAATTTAAGCTTTTCATCCTGTTAATTGACCTCACATTCACATGCTCAAGTCTAGAGTGTCATAGATCTAGAGATTCAACAATATAAGCAAAAGAAGTAGACGCATTCATTTCAATATCAACTACAAATATGCACGCGTTATAAAACCCTTTACCAACAAAGTTCTCATTCTTAGTCAAAACTACCTTATCAGAATCAAAGGTAAGTTTAACACCAGTTTTGTTAAGTAATGCACCAGAAATCAAGTTTCTACAAACATCAAGAACAAATAAAAAATTTTCGAAAGCCAAAACTTTTCTAAAGGTGAGTTTGAGATTGACCTTCTTAACTCCTTAGACAGAAACTTTGTTAGAACTACCCATGTACACGAACTTACCATTGGAAGCATCATTCAATTCCTTAAACAAGTCTTTATTGGTGCAGATATGTTGTGTGGTTCCTGTGTCAACGATCCACTCCACCAAATTTCTAGCAAGGTTGACTTCAGACACCACAATAGTAATGACCTCTTCGTCATCACCACCAGCAGTTTTGGCCACATTAGCTTGAGGCCTACGAAAATTCGTCTAGTTACCTTGTTAGTACCCCTTTTGGTTTCCTTTCCCGAACTGTCATGCTTTCTGTCCTTGTTCCTTCTTCTCATAATTGATTCTAGCTTGGTAAAAAGCAACAGGATGGCTTGGCTTATGGCACCACCAATAATCTCCATCAATCCTTTTGTGTTTGAACTGACCGTGCTTGTTGTTGTTGAAAGACCTGTTGTATCCACCATTCTTATTGGACTTACCTACAATTTTGTGTTTAATAACGTTAGTCTTAATAGTAGGGGCAGGGTTGAGTAATTTGGCTTTGTCCTGTATACGGTTGACATCCTCAATCTTTATATGCCCTATCAACTCCTGTAGCTTCGTTTGTTTCTTTTTATGCCTCAACTAGTTTTATACTCATTCTATAAGAGGCAGGTAGTTTCTCAATAGGGGCATTTACTTGAAACAACTCACACATGCTCATACCCTCAACAAGGATTTCAACAATTAGGTTTTCATGCTCTTGTAATTGGTCCATAATGAGCTTATCATCAGCAACAATAAACTTTAATCACCTAGTAACTACATATTTCTTTGTAATGGCATCATTAGTCTCATATTTAACTTCTAAGGCATCCCAAATTTCTTTGGCATTTTTGTACTTGCGATAAATATCAAATAATATATTTATCATATAGTTGAGCAATACTTTCCTAACGGTAAAGTTATCTCAGGGTTGGTATTGTCACTGGGAATACCTTAAAACAACAAATAATCAATTTCGTATTGCTAAAAGTAAAACATAATTTTCATACACCATCGTTTGAAGTTTCTCGCATCTAGAGGGTCTAATCTCATTAGGTCATGTATAATTTTCTAGGCTATAATGATAGGGGCAAAATCTATGTAGGGAATAGTAAGGGCAAAACTTACGTTGGTTTCATTCACGGACTACATATCGAATCTAGAAACAGACGTGACTTAGACAGAAATAATTAAACAGCACGAAGAACAAAACATTTTTTTTACTGATATTGAAATAAACAAACAACGGCAAGAATAGAATGGTATTATGACTTATACTGAAATAAACGAACAACAACAAGAATAGAACAATTTTCAACAAAGAACATGAAGAACAAAACAATATCCTAATAAATAGCACGTAGAATAAAACAAATTTTGACTTAGATTGTTAGTGAAAATAGCATAAAAATTAAATTGGAACAACTTATTTAAATGTATGCATCATGGAAATCATTGTTCTAAGTCGAAAATAACCCCCTTTACAGTGCAACAAGACAACAAAATTCAACCCTAGAATTGACATCTTCTCTACCAGCTTCGGTGTACTTTAAAGGGCATAGTAGGAATTATGTACAAGAAATAAGAAAAACAGAGGAAACAAGAAGAGAACAAATATGCATGTGTTACGTGGAGAAGAGAATATGCATGGGTGGTTTTAGAGGAGGAGAGATGTGTTTTTATATACTAAAGAGGGAATGACGTTATAATAAAATTAAAAGGAACGTTAATGGGTAATAATAGTGAGAATCTGAAGAGATTTAAGAGTGATAGTCAAACATTAACGTTAGTAACTGAAAGGCATTAAACCAAGTTTTGGAACAACAACACCAACATTTTCATCATATTTGCTATGTTCTTAAATTTTACATTGGACTCATATTTTCTACCAACATACGAGAATTTTGTCCTGAGAATTGAAGAAAAGTTTCATGATGCTTCATTGTTTGCGTGCTTGCCATGCGCAATAATTTTTGTTAAGTTGTTGAATAATTCATTGTTTAAATTTAGTGATTTTAATTTGCATAAAGAATCAAACTTTAAGTATTGTTTCTTAACACTTTTCCACTGTAGGCTGCACTAAGTGCACTCTTTCTCTTTTAGTCAGAGTTATAGACTCATCGCTCACTGTAGACTGATCTACTTACAACGATAATTGAAAAATTCAGGTAGACATAAAATATCTCGTAATTTTCCATGATAGTATAAGTAAACTAAATGTGGCAAAGAATAGGAAAAAGTTGAAGTGAAGCCATTTATTCGATCGGTTTATGTATGAGGAATTGATTCGCTAAATTGATTGGGAGCTCTTTGAGAACCGAATACTTCTACTTCCTCTACCAAACCTATCCTTCTCTATCAAGTGTATCACTACAGAAGGTGGAAAGGAGGAAGATTTAATGTGGTCAAATAAAAATTAATATATATATATATATTCCTGTTAATTAAAAAAGTGGTTGATTTTCAATTAACAAATTTCTTAAGGACTAACCTAACTTGTTTATCATTTATAAAACTCCTTAGTTATGACATCAAACATGATAGTTTTTGTTTTAGTCTTAATCATGATTATATGGTAAAATTCAATTAGTATTATTTCATCTTTTGAATAGAAGCAAAAAACCCTTTAAGATCACGAGTAATTGGTGATCATATGCATGGCACAACGACTTTGTAATTCAAAATTCTAACCAATAAGAACATGCATTCATGGTAAGGTTGAGACTTGAGAGCTTTAGAAGTGATGAAAATGGATATACATTCGCCCCTGACATTATTTGGCCTATAGGGTATAGGAATTATAGGGATCCCTAGGCGCGAAGACTTCCTCCTATCTGACGAGAAGCTTTTGACTCTTTATCATTTGGTTGGGCCCATTTGTTTGACTATTATCTGACCATCTCATGTGGGTGGTAGCTAACAGCAAACCTTTTGTTGTCAACATTTTTACGCCACCGATATCTCATAATTCACTACTTTCCTCTGTTAGCTCAACTAAACTTCTCTCTCTTCGAAGCTCAGGATTTGTTGGTGTACATGCTATCCCCTGCCAATAATCAAGCACAATCTTAATTTCTCTGGCAATGGTAACTCGGAATCCAAACTGCACTTGATTATGGTCAAGGTTGTGTATCATTCCTTTGTCTCTCTACAGCTTCAGTCAGCTGTTTACAATTTCTTTACAATCTTTATTGAAAACCAGTAAAGTTTAATCAAAATTAATTTAACGTATCTTTTTTATTTGATATTTTACTTGAGTATAAATTTATTGTTTATTTGGTGCATTTATTTCCTTAAAATTTGATTGATTTTGATTCCTTTTTTGTTTAAACGTTGCAATTTAAATTTATCTAAAAGATTAATTCAATTAAGTTATTTTCATATAAATAAAAAATTAGCTAATGTCATATATACATACATAATTTGAAATACCTAGTGATATTTCATATATCTATTATAGAATAAATATACAAAAAATAACATTATCCAACATTGATAAGGTTCTTTAATGAGCATATAATGATAATGTTCATGAGTATTAATAAGTCAAAAGTTTGAGACTGGATTCATTTATTAAATTATGAACGTTAGCCTCAGATGAACTTGAGGAAGACCTTACAAACAAAGCAGCCGACCGATACTATAATGGACAACAGAACGTTTGGGCACAGTAAAGAAACAGAACTTTTAATCTTCATCTTCTTCACATATGTATAGTTTGGGTTAATCACACTTGTTTCCGTTTTATTCTCTATATGATGTAACATTTATCGCCTAGTCATTTTCATAATGTTAATGGTAAAAGTAAATTATTAATGATCTTGCGAAAATGAATGTTTAATCCTTTCGAGTAAAAAGACTAATAATTAATAAGATGAACTAGCTAAGTTTAACTTACAAATAAAGGAGTGGTTCAGTATCAAATCAGAGGCATAATAAGGAATCAAAGGATTAAATCTTCTTTACCCATAATTCTGCACCAACCCTGTTTCATACAATCTCATTCATATGTTTCTCCAAGTTTTACATATTTATGTAGATGGAATTGTATGAAACAAGGTTGGTACAGAATTGTGGATACTCAGGATATTGTCCCGGAATCAAATGGAAGCACTTGGCTTTATTTTACTTGTTTAGGTGAAGATAGTAGTTTTGGAGACATAATAATGATTTTACCTTTCATGTTCGTGGTAAATATACAACTTTGGCACCTTATTAGGCCCCAGTTTATATTGATCACTATACACTTTTATATTAATTAGCTTCTAATCTCCCTTTTGGTCACAATATAAAATCCAAAAGAGGATTATTTTTCTCAATTTTTGTAATGGCATATTGGTCCATGTCCTGAGATGTGAAAGTCAAGTTTGTGACCAAAAGCAGGTGGGAAGTATTCACCCTTTGTTTCCTTTTGTCCTTTTTGGAGTGTAGAGTGCTTTAAATTTGCTTGAATTACGGAACGAGGAATGCTCTATTATAAGCATTATAAGGAACAAGAAAGTTACTGTCTTCAATTACGGAAATTCCTATCCATGCACAAGGGAAACCGGAGGTTCATAAAATAAGAAGCTCAATGAACACTTTCCCGCATGTCCCTACTTTTCATTTACAAATCTCCTTTGCAGATTTCTAAGTTTTTGATTAGAATAGAAGCATAGATCATTAGTTAAGGGCTCTTTTGATTTTATTTATATTTTTTTAACTTTGGTTTCGTAATTGGTTTTTGTTCTTTTAAGTAAATAAAAACTTATTTAATTGTTAATATCTACCTAGTTATGTTTTGTTACAAAAGATAGAAATATTTAAAATCATCATTTAAAAATAACATTATTATAATATAATTATATAAAGTTAACGAACTCAGTGCAGAAGGCTCTCCACGGAGATCTAGGAAAGGTTATCTAACTTTCTGATAACAAAGGAGCAATTTTTACCTGTTGCTCTAATTTTT
>JANKYF010000005.1:67874928-67892306 GCA_029829435.1 Erythroxylum hondense | reverse complement strand
TTTTAAAAACTTGGGAGGCCCAGTGCACCACTAGGCCCCGCATATCTTCGTCCTTGTTTATATTAGTTCTTCAAATTCTAGTTTTAGTGGTTACAATAGATCTTGAATTACATCAAATAAATGTAAAGATTATAATCTTAAATAGAGAACCGGATGAAGAAATTTATATAAAATAATTAATATATTTTTTAGGGCAAAATGCCTAAAGTGTGCATATTGCTCACATCAATTTGACCTAAAGTTGTCTTTAAGATAGTGGTATATTAAATTTCATGTTGTAATCATATCATATTATTTTAGAATGATTAGCAAAGACCATTATGTATATGTTAAAAGATCGAAAGATATATTTGTAATGTTATCATCATATGTGGATGATATTTTAGTAGTCAATATCGGTAACCATGATCAGGTCGTTAAGTAAATAAGAAAAATGGACATCAACCACATTTAAGATGAAGGATATAAGTGAGGTTACATGTGTCATTAGGGTTAAGATCACTAAGGATCATACAAGAAGATTATTATCGCTTTCATAAACTACATATATCAAGCGGATACTCAAACGATTTTATATATAAGATCATAAATCGTTTTTTATTCCCATGGCTAAAAGTAAGTGTCTAAGCAATAGGCAGTATCATCAAACACCCTAATAAGAGGAAAAGTTGAAGAAAGTTCCTTATTATAGGATAATTGGTAATTTTATATATGTTATACGTATATGGAACTAGACATATGTTTCATTATTGGGATAGGTAGAAGATTTACAATGAACTCTGAACAAGTTATTTGAAAAACAGTGAAAAGAATACTTAGTTATTTGAAAAAGATAGTATACTACATTGTGATATGATACACTATGATAGTGAAGCAACAATTGCATGTACTAGGTACTCAAGTACTGTCGTAAAACGAAACATATATATACTAAGTAACGAAACATATATATACTAAGTATTATATCATAAACACAATAGCTCAAGGTTAAGTGAATATTAAGTATATTCCTGCAAGTGAAATGAATACAAATCCTTTGACCAAGCCGATTCTTAGAGATGTGTTTTCCATTTATGTTAGGTCATTATGATCGTGTAGAATTTAAAAATTGTTTCATTTCATTTCCTCTATATGACTGTTCATAATACTTACTATCAATGATAATATTTTGTTTTTCATTAACTATTTGATGCAATATATGTTTAATTAAGTATTAACTGCCATTTTATAGAATGAATTTTAGATGTCTTCTTGTTAGGTTAAAGGATTATTGCCCTCAGATGAAGTGTATCTTCACTCATGATGGTGACATGTTGAAGCTCACAATAGAAAATTACTCCCGTTGGAAGCCGATGATGAAGGACTACCTCTATTGCGAAGACTCACATGAGCCAATTACAAACCAAAAAGGAAGAGTGACAAAGATTGGGATCTTTTGAATTGGAAGGCCATTGCTATGATTCACAAGTACATTGATCAAAGTTATTGTCAGACAAATGAGACCAGGCTTGAAAAGAAACCACCAAAGATACCAAAATTAAATGGTGTAGCTGAAAATATGAACCGAATTATTATAGAAAGAGTCGAGAAGAAGTTGCAAAGACTGCCATTGACAATGTCAATGTTTCACCATTAGGACTTTGTATGGAGATATCCAAAAGGAAGTTTGGTCAAGTAAGAAGGTCCTGTACAAGCATTTGAAGTTGTTCAGTTTGTCTAGCATTCATCCACATTCTTAAGGATGACAAAACAAAACTCTACTGAAAAATTAAACAATGTATCTACCTTAGCTCACCAAAAGATGAGTTTGACTACTAATTATTGGATCCAAATGGCTGGAAAATTGTGAGAAGTAGGGTTGTTATGTTTGATAATCAGACCGTTGAAGATTTGAAGAGGTCAAAAAATCCAAAATCCATTGCTATTCATTCTTGTCCATAACCATATTCTAAAGTAGGCAATAATTAAGAGAAACTCACAATCGAGACTCAAGATGGAAAGGTCAGGATGTTGATAACTCTGTGCCGTCAATAGAAGACTCTTCTACAGGTGAACAATCTCATCTAGAAATTACTCACCAGAATCTTCAGAACAACTTCAACTAAGACGATCCCCTAGGGAAAGACATCCATTAACTAGGTACTCTCAATATGGTTATTTGTCAGGCTAATCAATTGATAGTTTACGGCATTTTCATGGTAGCTGCCGTCAGAAAGAGAAGCAAACTTAGAGGTCAAGAATGAGGATAAAGTGGTTTCTCTTTATAATGCTTGTGCTGGGAGATAATAAAACCATTTACGACTATGGTTGCGTATACTTTTTTATTTCCAGTTAATGTTCTCTTCGGTGCTTCACGTCACCATTTCTTAATGAGATGTACTTCAAGTTTTCTTATGCTCTTCATATTAACAGATTTGATTAGTTCAGGGGCGGGAAGGAGGTGTACACACTATGACGTTTCCATCTTTCCAAGCTCTGATTCCTCCTACTTACGTTGAACTCTGTATTCCTGCATAAGTGTTGGAAACTTTGACAGTTTTCTAGGCCTTTTTGGGTATACCACATCTTGCAAGCACAGGAAATATGAAACCAGAAAGCTCACACAGATCAAATCAATTGAATGCAGTAAACACTGTTGGTGCAACATGAGTCAATATTTGGCCTCAAAAACAAAAGGCAAACAGATTTACACAAGCTTTAATACATGTTACTCGAGTGCATGCATTCCCGGAATGATGGTGCAAATAACTGAGGCGACTCAGAAGAGGATAGACCCATTGTTCACATGTCATCAGCAACGTTCAATGTAGCCTTTATTGCTATACGCAGGTGATGCTTGGACATAAGTGCCACCTTACTTCGATTAGCAACAACCATTGTCCGGAGGCGCTTGCCGTTCTGATTTGTTCTTTAAAATGTTTCGCTTCACGGCAGTAGATCCTTCTTCCAAAAGACTTGGGATGTCCATGATCTAAAATACAAGATGACGTTAGAATTGGAGTGCATTTCAGTCTACATAAGCTGAGAACTATCTTTGACAGCAAAACACAGTTTTGGTTTTCAAAGTAGTTCCGCAGACAAGTCCCCAAATTCAGACAAAACAACATGATGGATTACTAGACTAGTGTGCAACTCACAATGATACAGGAAAAATGAACCAAAGTACAATTTTAAAACTACGAGTAATCATAGGACGATGTTGTCATGGTAACTATGTAGTTTAGAACTCATACGCATAATATGATCCCAGATTGTCTATGCTATTCAAAGGACAGTACCTTCAGCGCCAGATCTTCAAAGCATTTCTCTACATTTTCTCTAGTTTTGGCACTACTTTCAAGAAACAAAGATCCAAGCTCTTTTGCCAGAGAGATGCCTTCTTCTCTACTTACAGCTCTTTCAGATTCCTAATATTTTTCAGAAATTACAACAATATAATGATAAGGAAAGATTAAATAAGAAAACAGGCTTATAAAGTACTCTGCAATTGTTAAATAAAGATTTTATGTACTGGAGCGTTTAAGGTGCAGGTTCAAATGCATTGTGACAATGTGGGAAAGTATTTCAAACTTAAATACATAATAAGTTATTTTCAATTACTTATCTTATACTTGTCAACAAAGAAGAAGGGTAACTTACTCTATCAACTTTATTACCAACAAGCATTTTCACACAATCATGATTCGTGCAGTAGAGTTCAACTTCTTTCGCCCAGACGTCAGACAAATTTGTAAAGGTTTCTCTCCTTGTCACATCATAAACTGTTGTAACAGAAAAAATTAAGATATAATGTAGACAAGCAAAGAAATCGGAGTGCACACATTATGATTCTTAAGAATAATCTTCTAGAGATTGACGGGGGGTTCAATTCAAGTTGTTCTTGGCAGTACATTTGCAACTGAAAAAAATTCAGTCAATTCTTTTCTAGCCCATTTGAAAAGTGCCCTACATTTCATGATCAAATAGAACGAAAAAAAAATTGATCGTTACAACCTTTTTCTCTTTTTCGAGCATCCTTATCACCAAGCAGCTCAAGTATCTTCTCTTTCCGTATTAGCTAAAAGCATTGCCTTGAATTATACAAGAATCTTGCAATTACGCAAATGGTGATCACAGTCTAAACATGTATCCAAGATTTGTCCAAAATAACAGAACACTAATTGTTCCAAGTTGCCTATCATTATCGCGTTGTCAATAAGCCATATATACGAATTATACATACCCAGAACAATCCCTTGAGCATTCCTATAGTAAGAGCTGGTTAATGTTCTGAATCTCTCCTGTCCAGCTGCAAGAAGCATACCCATAGAGATCAGTACAAGTTAAACCTCTCACTTAATGTCCTTCGGTTCATTTTTCTCCTGCTAAGGAGAAAGTAGGCACAACGATGGTTGATAAAGCCTGCTGGTTAAAGAAGAATCACAGCCTTGAAGTGCAGGGTTTCATTAACCGTTGCATAAAGTAACAATTTATTTCACTGTTCACACACCAACTAACATGGTTTAAGTGTGTGAGTACCGGGGTCATCTTTTCAGTTATGCAAAGAATGGCTTTTTCTCAAGCCTTTCTAATTTCATTGCGTATTTTACTGTTGCATTGTTCTTGCAGCTCCCTATCTTAACAAATTAACGGTATAGTCTCCTTTTTCTCAGGTCTTAGCCAAAATGAAGGTAACACAAAGTCTACATAGTAAATTGGAAACATAAATAGAATAAGACCACAGCGAAAAGCATACCTGTATCCCAAATTGTCAGCTTCAATCGCTTTCCACTTACCGTTAGCTGCTTGATCTTGAAGTCCACACCTTTCCACACAACCGGACAAAAAAATCTCAATGCGTGCATATAAAGAACGCATTAAGTCAGAGGCATTACTAATTCAATTTACAAGCACAGATCAGATCACTCGTCCCCTGTACTTTTTTTTGAGAAAGTTTAGGAATTGCAGAAGTATCGTTAATAACCAACAAAATGGTCAATAGTTGACATCATCTGTTGTCTCACCAATTAAAGATCAGCCAGCCTTAGCTAATCTTACAAAAGTCTCTTACTTGATACCGTGTTTATCAATCACTGAGTTCAATTCAATTTAAAAAAGATCCAAGAGCATTTGCCGGCCATGAATCCAAAACATCAACATTAAAGAAAAATGTGGCATTTAATGAAATGGGTTAGAGTTGCCAAGTACCAATAGTTGGAGGAAGATCCTCTGCAGAGCTAGAAATGAAGCTAACAAGAAGACTGCTTTTACCAACACCAGAATCACCGATCAACAAGATCTTGAACGAGAGATCATACCCACTTCCCTGCCCTGAAGACGATCCCATCATTCAAATCCAAGAACTGACCCCTTTGTCTCTCTGTCTCTTTCTCGTTCACTCCTTTTTTTGCATTAAAGAGCAATAAAAATTCAATCTTGAAAATGAACTTCAAGGAAGCCTTTTTCCTCGCTGTCTAATGATGATCCAGACTTCTAGGTTGTTTGTTTCCCTCTCTTAAAAGTACAGTGAAAAGGATTTGCACACTAATGCATATATAAAGACGAAGAGAACCACACAAAAAAAATGAAAAAGGAAAGGTGGTGGGGATTAGCATCAATGCGAAGCTGTTTCTTTGAGTAAGAGAGATGTTGAAAACGGCTATCTCGCGAACCCGACACCAACGTTATTCTTTACTTTTAGGTGCTGTTCTAAAGACTCTTTTTAGGGACAGAAGCGACGCCGTTTCCTTGGAACCCGCTCATGATGTCCAAACTAAGGGACCCACTAGGAGTTTCCTGCTGCGTGTCCGTCGGGTGAGGTGGCGTTGTCAGTTGGGACTTGGGGTTTGGCTAACTGTTAAGGTCAGTGTGTATTAGAAGGGTCCATTCTTAGCTGTTGACTGTTGAGACCCATTTTCACTTACTTAGCAAATAAAAAATGAATTCTAATGATGGAATTTTAAGTATTTACTAGTAGTTTTAACTTTTAATACTCCAGTGTCTATGAGAAGTTACACAGCTTAAGCCCGAGCCAACCAAAGAAAAATCTCCTACACTAGTTAGGACATGTTTCTAGGGAAGAATTTGCTGGTTTGTCTTCTTCTGCTTGTTTGATTTGAGAACTTCAAAGTCTAAAGTTGTGGACCTTGAGTTGAAAACAAGTTCTTGGTCTTGGCCTACTCTTTGTAGTAAGCGTGTTACTGTAATAGAAAGATTTGAAAATCACAAATTGTGAAAGGAATGTGACAATTGGAAGACACCATGATTAGGTTGGAGTGTTTTAGTTAACACAAACACACTCCCACGCCATTTGTTTACTACTTATAGGCTTTATAGCTTCTGTCAACACTGAAAAACAGGCTTCTTTCACTTTGTGTTAAAATTGATATTTTTAAGGAGGTGTAATGGTCCATCATTCTTGACAATAACTTTTCGAGTGGGTTCATGCTCATTAGAGATATGGGCAAAGCCTGCCTGCCTTCTGTTCTGTCCATTAATGGAACATACTCCTAAAGCTTGCTGCTTTATCAGTAGAAAAAGAAATTGAATAGTACTAAGCAATGAAGCAGAAATAAATATGCAGCACCATCCATCGCATTGGTGGTGTTTGTTGAAAGTCCCTTTCTTTAGAATTGAAGAAAACACCTCACCTTCCTCCTGGTGATAGCTACAGCTGACACCATCACAGCATTAACTCAGTAAGGATTACTTAATTTATTGATATTTAGTACTTTCTACATCTGTTGTGTTAAGTGATTCGCTGGTAGTTTTTATTATGGATATGGAGTAACAGTCAGAAAATAGCCAACATAAGATTCTGAGTACTTGCTCTGATTTGTAAGAACAAATAACCAATAGAAAAATTCTTACGTTTGCACGGCTTAAGGCATTCAATTTCATTCCAAAATTGATAACGATGAGTAGTTCTCCCTGGTAAGAATACGGTGGTATAGTGTTCTGTAATCTGTATACCGACTTCATCACCTTCATTTGAGAGATGATGCCTGATATAGCAAAATTGAACTATAGAACATGAATCATTCTGAATGGTTTCTGGTCCAGTTATGCCAACTAATTGAAATTTTCAGAATTTTTATTCTTGTAAAGATCCAAAGCTTGATGCACCATAACTTGTGCAGCACTTGATTTTCGAGCCTTTTCGTTTCCCTTAAGGATACTATATTTCCCTGCGACTGAAGTCCTCAAGCAAAGAATAGAAACATGAATGGATCAAGGGATCCTTATCGTGCTGCTTTAGGTAATTTAAAGCTAAACGCCTACCATGGAATTGTTCGTTGATTATTTATTCCTATGGAGAATATTAGCACTGATTCATATCTCAAGCTTTCAATGATGATTCTAGCACATCTTTTCAAGCAGGCATTCTTTAATTGGTGGACCATGATCTAAAATATACTATTTCTATTGCTCAATATCTTCAATAGTCCTTTATCTTAACGTTGGTTGCAATAACAAAGTTTCGTTTCGTGCCACAAGAATGAGAACGAATGTATGATAGTCGTTATACTATGTTCAAATTAGTCTTTGTTTAAGCAATCTTATTCTTATCCAAAGTGCCTAACTTTTGACATTGCTTCTGATGCATAGTGTTTACTTATGGACACGAGGATGAAACAAGTAGAACAACAAGAAACCGACATGAAACCATGCATTTACCCATGTAAGTTGTCCAAACTTGTGGGAAAAACTAGTCAAATTAAATTACCCTTTGAACTCTCATTTCAAAAGCAGTTTGCCAATTTTATAAGAGAACAAGTTTCCCTGAAACTCATAACAACATGGATTAATGTTAACATCAAGTGGTATCTTATTGCAACCAATTATATAATTGAGCAAAGAGGTTCGTTTTTACCACGATTAGGGCATTGAATTTGGCCCAAGCAGCTGACAGAATCAAGAAATTTTAATCGTTGACCAGTTTCCCCTGCTGTGATTGAATTTGGGAAATCTTACGCATTTTTGTCTAAGCTGTATTCATCTTATAGCTGTAACTTACAAAATATGCATCCTGGGATGGATACAGCTGCCAAAGTACCGAAAATTTAGTAAATATAAGCAAATTTGGTTTCCAAGGACAAAAGGGTCATCAGCCTCACTCAAGTTCATATACTAAGGGAAGAAACTGAGACGTTCAGTTGATTTTTGTGTTCATCCAATACAAACCCCCTTCAATTTGTAATCATATAACAATTTCACAAGAACTGAAAGATCAGAAAGAAAACTTACAAAAATTAAGGGGGAGAAAAGGAGAAGGGGACTGCATCGCTGTACTTGTACAGAGATTGCAGAAGGGGCGGAGAGATAAATTTTCATGCATACAAATGCAACTGAGCCAAAATACTTTTAGACGGGAATACTTTTTGTATGAACTCTAGGAAGCGGCTGGAGTAGACTGTAGGATCAACAGCAGAGATGGACAACGAATCAAATTGGAGAGATTTGTACGCGTGTTCAATCTTCTTACTCAAATTGTACTCTTGCAGTATATCGATTATACCCACGTACAGAACAACGTCGTATGCTTCATGAAATGTCTGTTTTTCTTCTTTCCCTGGATTCTGCTCAGCCCTTGCTGGCATGTTGACACCAAGCTGGATTTGGAGCCTGCTCACACAGTTCAAAATTGACAACAGAGAGGCATTTGCAAGAACATAAAAAGGGCTAGCATATTTTATAGTATTTAAACTGCACGAGACATATTTCACCTTGCATCACCTATTTGTCCATAGTTATCATATAGATACTTATCCTTCAGAAGTTGAGCAAAATACAAGAACATGTAGATACTTATCCTTCAGAACACAGGTTTTTATTAATTCCAATAATCAAGAAAACTCACACTAGCTTTCTTAGGCATATTCATTTTCTTCAGAAATGAACTATCAAAAGGGAACTGTTACAAGTAATATATCGCCTAACAGTTTAAAGTTCAATCCATCGGGGGAACACGTTTTCTATGCTCATTGGAGAGGCTTAGTATAAGTTTTTAAGAAGAAATCTTGTTGAAAGGAAACCTGGAAGAAACTTTAAAAGAAATCTGTCTTTATATTGGACAGGGGAAACTGTATATAAGTTTAATATTGTTGTATAATATAAGATAATTCTGGTATCTTATTTTAAACTATTAGTATTAGATTGAATTCTCTTACCTTTGTAAATAAAGGAGTTAAAACCAAGTTAATTAGAAGCACTCTAGTGCCGATTTTTCTCTTCTAGAGTAATTATGATAACCTCTGGGAATTCAAATATGAATTCTACTAATTCATGCTTTATGGCCAGAATAATAAGAAAGGTTCAAGGATATCATACCTTGCTGTGCCAGGAAGGAGGAGATCCACTTCCTCGTCACCAGCAGATGAGGCCCGCAGTCGGCTACCTCTAATGTGAGAACCCACTACAACACTATTATCACTTCCACGAGGAACCAACACAAGGCCCTGTGGGTATGTTTCATCTTCTATACTAGTATCTGCCATTAGACATCATAAACAAATTCAGATACGAGAACATCACTATAAGCAATTCTACGAACCATGAAGTAAAAGAAGGGTGAGATATGTCAGTCACAAAAGGACAGATGTCATATCAAAAATGTATGTTACATTTGGTTCACTAGTGATCATACACAAAATACACTTCCATAAACATGGGTGTTTACGTTCACCATTCTAACACACAAATTTGAAAAGGAACAGAAACAAAACTAAAAGCGAAAAGGAGGTAGGTACATGTTTGTGCAGATTCCAAACCTATCTCAAACAGACAACTAAGTCAATCCTTATTTTTCTGGGTAGCAAAACTTAATCGGAGGTAAAAATTTCAACAACAAAAAAAAAAACTTAATCGGAGGTAGAAAACCTAGACAAGTAAAACGGCCAGTTCTAAGACAGCTAATACAGACTAGCCTTCATTCTCCGGTGACAATAGCATACCAGCTATCAGTACCAGAAGCATGCTCTATATGAAAACTTGTCGTTTTCCAGATTTCTTAGCTCTTTTCTTTACACTCTGCATTCCTATTTAGGCAGATTTAACAGGTTAACAGCACCTCCTAGGAGAAGATAATGTGTTTATTAAGAAACCCACCTTCCTCTGCAAGAACTCCCAATGCTTCACCTCTTATACCTCGGTTGTAGGACATTGAAGATCGTAGATGTTGTGGGGCTCGATAATGCACACCCAATAAAAGGCTATAATCCATAATGCGCTGTGCTTCCAAAAATTTGCTATCTGTCTCTATCTGGCTGCTTATAAGAAAAACATACAGTAATGATTCCATAGGTCTAGGAACAACATGAATATGCAATCCTTAAGTAGCATGCATATCCAGCCAAATACATTGGAAATTTAATCAGGCACGACAATATAGTAATTAGACATGATAGGTAAAGTTCCGTCACTTTTTAATACATAAACTCCAATTAGTTTCCTCAAAATATCTTATAACTTATCATGTAATTAGAGGCTACTGTTTCCTAACACTGAAACTCAGACAAAAAATCAACATAAGTTATATAATACTCTCTGCATGGTTCTCATGATATCACATATCTTTCCAACTTCATGATGGAAAGAAAAGTTCTCAGCAAAATATTATTGCAACCAAGTTCAAGCATGGCTCAAATGAATGGTATTCTCAAATGGAGAGTAGGCCAGTGTTTCTGTAAATCTTTTTTCTTGCATATTTCCTTGAATGAAAATTAGGAGAAGAATTTTGTCCTCGAAAGAAGAAATATTTCTTTTTAATTTTTTAAAGAAGGCTCAACAGCTAGGAGCAGCATCTTTCTGTTATATAGATTTTGCAATAGTCTGCCACAAAGTAGAGAGTTTAAAGCTTATACTGTGCCATCCTGCAATTGATATCTCCTTGTATGAAAATGAAAACAAGCTTTGTCTTAGTCCTTGTTAGGGGAATCTAGAAATAGGAAAGTCAAAGGAGCTTATGTGATGACATGAGCTGCCTCTCTCAGTTACACAATAGATCAATAACTTTTCATCTTTGGTTTGAGAAGAAATTTGTAAAGATGTAAGTTTTAAGCTTTAAGACACCCATCCTGCAAGTGATATCCTGGAATTTTAACATAGGATAGCCACATTGGATCAATTTGGTGAAATTCTTTGGAAGACGAAAAAAGAAAAGAGAGCAAGCAAAAGGAAAAATGCATAATTTAACTAATTTACAATGGGTATAGCCAACTTCAAAAGCTAAGATCACAACTACATAGGCAAGGAGAGACCACTTACTTTAGCAACGCTTCCCTCCAAGAAGGTTCCAGGTAGAAGGAATAGTTAAGGTCCAAATCTTTTAGTGTTGTGTTTTCATCAATTTCGATCTTGTCTGTAGATCTACCTAGTGATGACCCTTTCAAATCAAACCTTCGATGTATTCTTAACTCTGTGCAGAACATATTCCCCATCACCACAAATCGAAACTGCAATGTAATCACATGAACATTAGCTTTGGAAACATAAAATAAACTGCAAGACCAGTTAATACCAATTTGTTTCATATCAAATTATATACGAGGCAAACTTAGAACAGGATAGTATATATAGAAAGAGCAGCATCATGATATGATACAGATTAACGATAGCAATTACCTTCTGTCCACTTGAAGGTTTAATTCTGTGGAGCCCAAAAAATTTGGTTATGAGTGTATTCTCATATGATCTCACATGATGATGATAGTCCGGAAGCATTTTCAAGAGTACCTACAAGTCAGAACTATTGTGAGAAGAACTCAATATCGTTAATTGAGATATGGAAAATTCAAATAGCTGAATCCGTCAGAGCTAAGAATTCTTTCTTTTAAGAATTACCACAGTAGTTCAATTAAAACCATTATTTCATTGGATACTTATCATGGCATGTGCCATTGGACCCACTATGTGGATAGGTTTAATTTCGAAAGAGTCCTAGAATTCCTATCAGTTAGTAAAAGTGTAACCAAACTGGGGGGCTTTTAGCAACATAACTGTTTTCAAATACAGGCCGAACTTTCTATAAACAATCTCAGGTCCTCAGCTTTCCTCATATAAAGTGATCAGAAGGAAATTGAAAAGAAAAGGCATCGATGATGTGCACGTTGTAGTTGTCCTATAACAAAGACAATTTTCAAACGAAGATGGCAAACCTGGACTTCGGTCTTCCGTAGTGTCTTAATCATGAAGCGATCATCTTGAGACAAGAAAAAGATGCTACCACTTTTTCCAGGAGAAGAAAGCTCCCTAAGGGCGTCATTTCCACAAATAGACATCATGTAGTCAGCAGCATCAATCTTGAACATTTCCCTTAAATTCCTGCAATGAGATTAATAAGGTTGATACAGCATGGAAGAAATACAACTTTTCAAAAATAAACATGGAAGAAATACAATCCAGGGATCTAAAAACATATTAAAGTTAATGATATGGGTTCGAGGGGTTATAAACCTAGAACAATAGATACCAAACAATTGGACTGACAGAAAAGTTTAATAATATTAGAAAAAAGGAAATAGAATGCCAAAATAAATGTTATGCAATGTAGTTCTAAACATCAAAATAATAAAAGGTCAAGAAAAGAAACCTGAAAACCATTGGGCAGTAATCTTTCCACTTGAAGTCATCCGATTGATGAGTTGGTGTCAACTGAGACCCAGCTTTTGGAAAGTGCATCCAAAAGCTTGCCTTTGGGCCAAAATCGGATTGACGTACTTCTCGCCTCTGTACAGGAGTAATTTTCCCAACAGTATACCTGATCATATTCTAGTGCACGTTCAACAACTCAATTCTTAAATATAACAAGATTGGTGCATGGATAACAATCAATATCATCTCCAAATTATGACTGTGATGACAAACATACCATGTGTTTTCTCACTATCGATACTGGATATCGCAACAATCATATTTTCACAACTGGAGAAGTTAAAAGAGGGCACTGTAACTAACTTATATCATTACTTAAAAATAAATAGTAAAGTTGATCTAACTAAACTATAATTGCACACAAAGCTACAAATTGTTCCACAAAAATACGTTGCTTTAACAAGAAATGGACAGAGGATCAGAAATAAACAAACCAAGTAATTGAACTGTGTCAGATAATGCAAGGAACAAATGAGACAGAACACATGTTAATATCATTAGAGTGAACTATCACCATGCTACTTTAGATGTTCCATAAGATCCAAAGTTGACGTACCTGATTCCAAGTTGCAAACTGAGCATTAGATCATAACTCCTATGCCCTTTGATGATCATTTCACCAGGTCTCTTGACGTCTTTTGCAAGCTTTCTTTCCCGTCGCTTTGCTCTTCTGGATGATGGTGAAAAACTATTATTTAAGACAAGTTCACTAATCAAAACACCTTGCATATATTCGCGCTCCAAGATAGGCGGTGTGTTTATCTCAATCTCTCTGCCTATACCATCAAAGGTGGATTCTGACTCTAAAGATGAATCATGTCCAATCTCCTTTTCAATAGAAACCTCAAGACTCCAGCGCCTTTCCAAGGAAACATTCTTGTTGCGAGATTGCTCCAAAGTTAACAAACTTCCTTTGGAAAGTTTATCAGTAGAATCATGACCAGATCCATGCTCATCACGAACCTTGACATTTGTCATACCCACTAAAGATACATGGTTGTTCCTCCTCAAATCTGGCAGTAACCCCCTTTTTCTTAACGCATTAAGATATCGTTCTTGTACAGCTGGAAATCGGCTGCCTTTAGGGTAATATGATCCTTTTCCATCCTTCAAACCACGTGTCCACATTCCAACATAGCAGCCGCCATCATTCCAAGTATACACACCAAATCCATGCATCATACCATTTAACCAGCTTCCTTCATATGAATTGCCATTTATCCATGTAAGAGTCCCTTTCCCAGTCATTTTCCCACCTTTCATATTCCCGAGATAGACATTGCCACTAGCCCAGTTATACTTTCCGGGTCCTTCTGGACTTCCTTGGATCCAAGAACCCTCAAAGATATCTCCATTAGGATGGACTTGATATCCCAGACCATGTTTGAGATTCAACTTCCATCTTCCTTTGTATGTCAGATTAGTAGAACCAATATAAGTACCTGTACCATGAATATAACCCCCAGAAAATTCACCCTCATAAGCTGCTCCAGAAGGCCACAAAAGTTTTCCATTTCCATGTCTCATCCCCCTTCTCCACTCACCCTCATAAACACAGCCATCCAACCAAACATACTTCCCATTACCCTCAGGCACACTACCGAGCAATGACCCGAAATACGATTCCCCATTGGGAAGAAAAAGTTCCCAAATTCTAAAAGCAGCAACTTCAGAAGATGTATGGACAGCTTCACCGTTGATAGATATAGATGTACGATCTGTATCTGAAATAGCACCAACAGATTTTGTTCTGTCTGAAAGACTTAATGCTCGTTCTCCATTATCAGCAATGGCCACTGGGCCAGACATGCATAATGCCCAAAAGTTTACAATTCCTTACACAATTAAAAGTTGTTTAAACATGTCATGGGATATTGTAGCCATACAAGTATCACCAAGACACTGTAGCGTTTGATTCTAATGCTCTTGTTCTCTTATCTGTCAAACAAAGAACAGACTTGTAAGCAAGGAAAACAAGACAAAATATAAATTCCACAAAATCATCCAATGGAACCATAAAATAGAAGCAGCTTTAAAGCTCAATCAGATAAATAAGAAGGCTATTTCAGTTATTATGCTTAAAACATTCAATTCAAAACTTTTTAAGTTTTAATCGCACAACTGACTCAATCCCCAATATCACTGTTGTTGTTTCCGTTGATAGCAAGAAAAAGCATATATACACCAATTCACTAGCAAAAACTTCAAAATGCTTATGACAAGTGGATTAGCACGGTTTATATTTACCATCTTTTAGTTATGAATGTGTTGATATCTTTCTTCCAAAGTAATAATAACTCATGTATTTGAACTCTCCATTAGATACAAACAAGAGACAGACTAGAAAAACAAAAATATGAGAAATTGGACAGGTAGATCACCCTGAACACATAGCATCATTCCATAAAATTGAACAAATCGAGCACATCCGAGGAGAAACGGCGTCCAAAATCCAAATACATCAACAGAATAAACAAAATAAGTGCATAAAAAGAGAAGAAAAGGCCAGTTCGTAAATAAGGCAAAATCAAGCAGGCAGCTGGCAAACAAGCATGATCTTTCCGCAAGAATTGTCTTTCTGCGAACCATAATATACAAAAATATGTAGCGAAGTCGTTCCCTGTCATTTTCCACTTTTTTCAAAAGGCCATCAAACTCCCTTTTAACCTGTGCCATACACGCGCCCAAATTTCCAGAAAAGAAACAAACAACGCCACCACAGTTCTTAAGAGTACTAAAGCTATATCCCTTTGATAGAAAGATGAAAAGAATTGGAGCACGCACTAATAAAGTCAAATCATTTTTTATCGACGGCAAGCAAGAGTGTTAATAGGTAGACATCTCTTCTGCTATTTTCGTTTATCCCCCTCGTTTCAATTCTCCATTCCAAACACAAAATCTTCGCCTTTACTTACAAACACAGATAGATTTCCACAATTCCATCCAACAGATCTCACGATCGCCGAACGAACTGAACGACGCCGACACTTAGCAGTTGGAATCAGATTTGACCAAACGAAACCAAAAAAAAAAAAACCACGCGAAACGGAAAAAATCATTACATAAACGCGAAATCATCAGGCTTGCTTCTCGTAATCTGCACGCAAACAATCGTATCACAGACAGAGCGTGAGAGAGAGGGAGAGAAAGGAAGAACCTTGAAGATCTAAGAAGCAGAGTGAATGTAGGCCACCGAAGTTAAAGTTTCGGAGCTTTGTTGACGAGGGTCAGGTACTGAGACTACCACTACTACACACAAAGCAAGGAGCCGCCTTCTTCAACTCAGCTTTTTTAATATTCTCTTCAGCTCTGTAACTGTAAACCTTTTACTTCGCTTTTAGCTTTTGAACAACAATCAATGGCTTCTCACGTCCATCTCTCCGACAGTGACGATTTCATTTTATATCGGATCCAATCCCAACGCGCTCTACAAAGCTGGATATGACTGACTTTTAGTAACTAATTCGCATCCCTCCGTCCTTAATTTATTTTTTACATTTATTTAATATTTTATTTGTTTATCTCCTGGGTCCTGCAGATTTAATTTAAGAGTTGCCGTAAGCTGTAATTAATATTAAAAGGGCCATTTGGGGATTAATTAATGAAAATGTCGCTTAATACATATACGACCCACCGTTTCTGCAGAGCCCGGTTTGACCTTGAGTGTTTGTAGTTGATCGTGACCTTTGTGGGTCTCGCTCAAAGCTTGCTAAAAGAGTCCAAAATTTTTTGTTTATTTTATGGTGTTTTATTGTGTCTAATAAATTTCAGTCATTTATTTATGTGGGTCTCGTGTAGATCCCGTATAAATAAACGCGGATCTCGCATAAATAAATGGCTAAGATTCTATGAAACACAATAAAACATCATAAAATTGAACAAAGGATCTTGTTTCTAAAAAAATGTTCTAGAATACTAAAAATGTAGATTTTATATTCCAACAGGTATTCGTTTTTCTTTCTACTTTGTTCTCTTGCTATGTCTTTTTAATGTTTTATAAGGTGGCGTACAAGGTGTGCGTACATAACCTACTATCTTAATGTTACTGTCCGAAAAGGAACCTGGAGTCGTAACTTAAAAGCCTCCGATATTACATAAAAAATACCAAGTTGTGTGTTCTCCATCATCAAATGTTCATGTCATGTAATAAACTTGCATATATGGACATGAGGAGATGAGTTTAAATAGTTATTAGTGGTTGGGGTTGATGAAATATTACATGTCAACAAGCATTCTTAGCTGGGGTAGGTATGGTTAGTGACTGATTAGAGAGGTATACTAAGGTATGTTGATTGCGTTTAGTGTTAGAATAGTTAGGAGTTTATGATTAAGCATTAGATAGAAGTCGAATAACGGGTCAAAGATTGCAGGCACGTGTGATTTTCTACTGACAATACGCTTGCCCGTATGCCCTTAATTTAATCAATTTAAAAGAATTTATATAAATAGAGTCGTAGAACATAAATATGTCGATAACCATGAGTCACGAGAAAAGAACTCGAGCTCTATCAATTCGAGAGGCGATAGAATGATGGATTTCGAAAAGAAACGGTATCAGGTCCAAAATGGCAAATTTTAGAGTGGGATGTGTCATACCAATGTGCAAACTTGCACTTAAGAGGTGAATCATTTAGCAACAACTAAAGTTGTTACTTTGAACAGTATTTTAAAATTCAAACCGATTATCAAATTGAAGGTCTTATTGGTCACTGATTTGACCGGTTCAATCACCGGTCGAACCGGTGTGA
>JANKYF010000005.1:67857725-67870458 GCA_029829435.1 Erythroxylum hondense | reverse complement strand
TTCTGAAGGTGAATTATGAAACAACTGTGTTATGCTTGAGTGTTACATGAATTCATTTGGTTATGTATGTCTAATCGGATGAAATGTATAAATTGTCTATGCTTAAGTGAAATTGTGAAATGTGATCAAATATGCAACAATGTGAACATATGTTATGTGAATTGATGTGTTGCATGAATTGAGTGAACCATCGATGATGGTTACCTCACTGAGTTTGCAAAACTCACCCAAAATTTGCAATTATTTTTCAGGACTTAGAAGAATACCCCGTTAGGCAACGAACGTATAATGCTAGAAGAAGTCGGGATCAGTTCGTGTCTGCATTAGTGTCTGATAGAAATGTATTTTCTGAATTTTTGTGTTAATCACGATTAGGTCAAGTTGTAAAGTTAACAAACTGAATGAAATTGTAATTACAAAAGGGCCCCTGTGGTCATTGAACTCACCGATGATTATTTATGTAAATTGTTTTCCGCATAATATATACAGTATGTGAATGTTTCAAAAGAAAATTTATACTGAGTTTTGACTGAGTGATGTAGCACGCTACCCTCACAGGGCACAGACTCGGATATCACTATCGATGTCGGGTTCGGGTCATGCGGGAGTGGGGTGTTACATTTGAAGTTTTGTTCCTTATTGACCATAACTCTAATAAGCCTTAAGTTGGAGAATGTTCTAAGAATAAATGATCCAGAAAAGTAGCACACTATTAGGAAACTAAGTAATCCAATCATGATTCACCAAGATGTGATCCATTTTTTTCCTTAATGCCAATCTACCAAATTGTTTGTTGCTCCAAGTGTAGAAGTGACCTTGTGACTTTAAGTCAAAAACTCCCAATTTAACCACACAATCATTGAAATCAGATTAATAATTTCTCAGACTGTAATGTCCCTCAGATTTAGTTCTATATAATGTGTAATCGAAATCTCCACAAAGTAACCATGGTCCATTCAATCTCTTTTGAAATTCTACCAAGCTGTCTTATAAAAGATTTCTTCGAAAAGATGATTAGAACCGTATATAAATGAGGAAAAAAGTCAACTTTTTCCTAAATAAGTTTTCATTTAAGGTGAATAACTTGCATCTTCGTCTCAAAAGATTCAACATCCATAAGAGAAGGGTGATACCTTATAATGATCTTCCCAAACCCATGGGTTTGATGGTTATAGATAAATTTATATCAAAAGCTCAGTTTATTAAGAATCGTAAGATTTTGAACTCTAATTTTGGTCTCTAAAAGAGCAAAAATCCATGGTTTTGTATTATAGAGAAAAACACCTTTAAAGCAAAGATTTTTAAGACAGATGATCCCCCTCACATTCCATATGATGAAGTTCATAAATCAAAGGTTTTATTTTTGGAGCCCTTACCTTTCCTCCTATCGGATTTCCTTTTGATAGCTGACAAAAATTCCTTAATGAGGGGATCATCCTCTTTATTCTCATAAGAGGGTGGAGGATTCTTGTCCATCTGGTCAAGAATAATTAGATGGTCTTTAGAATTAGTAAAGATGTCCTAGGCTTGACTATGCCTGACCCCGGGCTACGTTGAGCGTGGCTTAGCACGTCATTCAATGGGCTGAGATAGGTGGGCCCATAGCCCCACAGGCCATGGGCGAGCTAGGTTAGCTCGACCCACTATATATATTTTTAAGTAAAATGTCAAAAACGACGTCATTTTTAAAGTAACGACTCATGGACTGGTCAACAATTTCCATAGTAACCTCATTCCCAATGACAACTTCCATCATAACCTTTTCCCCTTTCACAGCTATCACAACAACTTTGTGACCTTCAATAGAGGAGGAACAAGGGGCTGATTCCTTAGATAAAATATTAGTTCCAACCCCCTGATCAATTTTCCCTTCACCCATTAGCTCCTTATAATCACCCATTTGAAAAGTTTTACTCATAGGAATCCATCTCTTACCTTAAGAAATTAGGGAGGGCTTACATTGGTATTGGACTAACACATTATCTTCATATAAAGCTCCATCAAGTCTCGGTCTTATGATTGTGATGATTTCAGATAAGCCTTTGGAGAGTTCCATATTAATACAAATTCTAGCATATCCTTATCTCTTCTTTTTGGCACTATTATCATCTTGATATAACTATTTGCATAGAAAACTAGCAATCATACTCAAGCCTTTTGTTGTCCAATATTCAAGAGGAACATTATAGAGGTTTACCCACAAAGGAATAGGCTTGTGTTTGATGGAGTCAATCTAAAACCTAGGCTGCCAATGTTGTAGAAATAGTGGGAAGTTAGAGATATGTCATGTTCCTTCTTCTATGATCTTAAGTGCATAAGTTTTAAAGGAAAAGGTGAAAATGATGTATTTATCTTTAGTTGTTAAAGCTTTAATGAACCTTATGTTTTTCCAGAATGCAATGTCCATTTTTAAATAATAGGAAATGTAGGTCTCTTGTCCCAGAAGAACCATAAAAGGGAGTTTTAGCAAGATTTGACCCTGTAACATCCTGTTATTCATAATAAGGCTAAAATAGTGTACAAGTGAGGTAATTAAGAAATTAGAAAGGGTATTTTATGCTTATGCATATGTGGCATACATATACACGAAAATATTGATTTTGCATATTAATATGATTGTACATGTATTTATTGACATTTTTCGAGTAAAATTGATTTACAAATGGGAATTATAGATTTTAATTGTCTTGAAAATTAAATTGGAGTGTATTAAAATGATTTGTTAATTTTGGTGGTATTTTGGGTATTTTTGAAAATTTATAGTATTTTTGGATTAGAAAAAATGTAGAATATAGACCAATTATTGTGTGACATGTGGACTGCTTAATTATTGACAATTGGCTCATATGCAAAGGTGACATGCGACAGTGAATTAAGAACACAGGTTGTCTTGTTTTTAAGATGGAAAATTACTGTAGCTTGTTGTTAATCGAAAGCATGCAACACTAAAGTTTTTCCTTAATCTTTGTTCATCCACCGAAACAAATCTTCCCTAGCTTGTTGGTTATGCTTGAGTAATTGGCTAATGATTCTTACTTCAAAGTAAGAATTTCCATCCACAAAGAGTGTTTGTTTTTTGTTTATCCTTGGTTTTCTTCATCCACTGAAAACTCCATTGTTGGAATTTGAGCTAAACCAAGTAAGTAATGTTCTAATTTTTGTGATAGCATGGATGACTTTTAATGATGTTTGAATTGGAATGAATTGGTTATGATAAATGGAGTAAAAATGGAAAATGTAAAAAATTGGAGTTAACTAAAAAGAAATGCAGAAAAATGTGTACTGTTTAGTTTTTGTGAAATACATATATGGGTTGGTTTTTACTGTAGATGTGCGTAAATTTATGGGTATCTTTTTTTGATGAAATGAAGTGAGTATAATGATGAGGAATGAGGATTAGGTGAGATCTTGATATAGAGAGGATTTAAAGGAAGTGAAAGTGATGATGAAGATGGAAGAAAGATACAGAAAATAAAAAGTGTAGAAAATGAAAATATGCATGAATGATATACGATTTTGATATAAATCTTGGATTTTTGATTTATTTGTGTTAGGTTGAATTGAATTGAAATGGAAGTATAAAAGATTATTTATGCATAAGATGTGTTAGTTGTAAAAGGTAGGAGTTAGAAATCTGGAAAAAATGAAAGGAAGAAGAAGAAAGAAAATCTGCAATTTCTGTGGAGAAGAGGAGTTGCACGATCTTGACACTGTCTAAGGATATGGAAAAGCACGATCGTGCTTCTGTATGATCATGACTTTAGTGATCCATCTCGCGGGTTACAATTATACACAAGCGTGATTGTGACATTCTGCTAGCGACTGGGATCTCACGATCGTGCTTCTGCATGATCATGACTCTGCTCATCCTACTGGCATTGCACGATCGTGCTTATGCATGATCGTGACACTAAAGGGTGACTATTTCGAACATCCTTTATTCTGTTGACTATAACTTCGTCTCCTGATATCCAAATGACATGGGATTTGAATAAACAAACTCACAAACTCATAACACATTGTTCTTCCTCTCCACCAAAATTTATGATCATGTGAACTAATTCGGAAGAGATTGATAGACGAATTTATGATGAAAATGATGAAGTGTGATGGAATATGATAATTGGAGTGTTTTTACTGAACATGTTTTGGTATTTTAACCATAACTTGTGCTAATGTTATCAAAATGAAGTGATTCTTAATTTATATTAAACTAGAGACATATGGGTACAAATTGTCTGAAGAACTTGAATTTCAATCCTGTCTCTAAGAATTTAAAAATCCGACTTGAAGTTGGGTATAGAGTACTATTGTAATTTAAGAATATTCCGAAGTATTTGGAGTATAACTTTTAGAATACTGAATCAAATTATATAATCTTGGTGTCATTAGAAACTTTGGACATGGGAGAACAATTTTCTAAAAGCAAGTTTTATCAAATTACTTCACTTTCTTGATAAGAATAATCATGCAAAGTGGACCTGAAAGTATGTTTTTAGACAAATCTGGATTGATCAATTGAGTATTGTTATACGAATGAATATTGTGACAAAAATATTGATAAGATACCTGAGATTGTCATGAATATGCATTTTATGTATTTTGTATATGTATATGTGCATAAATAAGTAAGTGTATAATTGTACAAAAAGTGATATGTGTATGTATTGTATGATATAAAGGAGCACATTAAGCGCCACCATCCAGACATTGTCAAGACTTCAAGGCAATAGCTATCTAGAGTATACGGTGAGTAACCTAGACGGTCTCACGTCTCATTATCATCATCATCACACCCAGTCTGAAGTCTCACAGTGAGGTGGGGTCTGGGGAGATCTTATAGTATACAACCTTACCCTTATATAGTAGAGAGACTATTTTCTGGTAGACCCACAAGCATATATGACAGGTAAAAAAAGATGCAGAATAACAGAAGCAATAATTAAAGAACTGACACGCAGAAAAATTTAGTGACTAGAAACGCACTACAAGACAAAAAGGACGGACCTACTGGTTGGCCAGATCGGCTATTACCTTACCCTTTATAAAGACCGACTCTTGTTATCGTTAGTCGCTCTAGAAGTTGACACTTACCTATCCTGAGGAAATAACACTCCTATAGTTTTAAGGTACGATTTTGATCTGCCCCTAACTACTCCTGACCGGAAGCCTTAACCAATAACCTACTACTCGCAAAGGTGTAAAAGACATGGGATTGTACATCCGATCGTTTAAGTAAGAGATGTGAGGATTCTAATGGGTGTCGTTTACCCTTATCCTATCACGCCAGACTTTCCTAGATCAAGCAACTGCCTCAATGAGAGCCAACTCTGACATATCATTCTTGATCATCTCCCTCTAGGTCTTGTAAGGCCTTCCTTTCCTTCTCTTGTGGCCACTAAGGTTTATTATCTCACTGCTTTGTACTAGCGCATCAGAGGGCATCCTACGCACATGCCCAAACCACCTAAGTCTTTTCTCTCACAACTTGTCTGCAATACTAGAAACCTAGAATTTGGCCTCATTACCTGATTTCGTACCCTATCCCTTATGGTAATGTCACACATCCACCTAAGCATACTCATTTATGCTACTAACAACTGACGCGTATGGCTACGTCTAGTAGACTAACACTCTGCCCCATATAATATGGTTGGCCGAATAACCATTTTATAAAACTTCCCTTTGAGTTTTATAGGGACCTTTTTATCACATAAAATACCTGAAGCACCCCGCCATTTGGTCCACCCAGATTTGATACGGTGTAATACATCGTCATCTATGTTACCATCGCTCTGTATCATGGAATCGAGGTATTTAAAACTCGATTTTTTTGGTATGATGTCAGTGTCAATCGTTACCGTTGTCCCTTGTGCCATTTGGCTACCCGAAAAGTTGCATTCTAAATCCTCCGTCTTGGACGTGCTCATTCTAAAACCATTCGATTCTAACACTGCTCTCCAACATTCTAACTTAGCATTGGCCCCCTCCTTGGTCTCATCTATCAGGACAATATCGTCCGCAAATAACATACACCAAGGTACTTCTCCTTGAATATGGTTGGTAAGTTCATCTAATACCATTGTGAATAGAAAAGGACTTAAAGTTGAGCCTTGGTGTAGTGCAACACCAATAGAGAATGCTTCTGTGTCCCCACCTATTGTTCTTACGCTAGTCAAGGATCCTTCATAAATATCCCTAATTATCCTGATATACGTCCCAAGAATGCCCTTTGCTTTCAAACACCACTACAATAGTTCTCTAGGAACCCTGTCATACACCTTCTCCAAATCGATAAAAACTATATGCAGATCCCGCTTTTGTTCTCGGTAGCATTCCATCAATCTTCAAAGTAGATGTATTGCTTTTGTCGTCGACCTACCAGGCATAAATCTGAATTGGTTGGCCGATATAGAAGTAGCTCTCCGGATTCTCTTACCAATTACCTTCTCCCATAACTTCATGGTATGACTGAGTAATTTGATACCTCGATAGTTTTGGCATTGTTGAATGTCTCATTTGACCTTGTATAAGAGGATTAACCTACTCAATCTCCATTCATCCGACATTCTGATTGACTCAAGGATCACATTAAAGAGCCGAACTAACCACTCAATACAGATAGCTCTTATTTTCTTCCATACCTCGATAGCGATGTCATCCGGTCCTACTGCCCTTCTACTTCCCATCCCTCTCAAAGCTTTTATAATTTCTCCCTTTGTTATCTTCTCCCATAAAGACTCGTTTATACATGGTCCTGACACGGGAGGTTCCCCTAGCTCGATGTTGACCAATATGTCCTCGTTATATAGGCCAGAAAAGTATCTCTTCCATCTCCGCTTGATGTCTTGCTCATTTGTGAGTACCTGTCCTGCTTCATCCTGTATACAACAAACTTGGTTGAAATCTGTCGTCGCACACACCCTAGCTCTCTCTATTTTGAAAATACTTTGTGCTCCTTTGACCATATCCAACTCCTTGTACATAGTCTCGTAAGCTTCAATTTTAGACATTGAGATAGCCTTCTTTGCCTTCTGTTTTTCCAGTTTGTACCTCACTTTATTAATAATCTGCTCCTCCTCTGTAGCACTTGCTAGATGATCTTTAAAAGCTCTCTTCTTTGCCTTTACCGTCCCCTATACCTTATGTTCTGACTGTGGATTGTTTGTACTGATTCCAAATATGAAGGTCCGATGATTTTAATTTATGAATGTGATATTAAAGTGTTCCCTGAATGTGAATTTGGTGAAATAAATGTTTCTTAACATGTCTGTTGAATGCCGGAGTAAGGTCATAAATGGAAATGTAACTGTAAATGTGTTAAAATGAGATTACGAATGGGAATGTTTGAAATAATGAATCATTGAAAATAAATGTGATGAATTTCATACACGAATGCATAATCAGATAATGATAGTTGTGAAATGAGTAGCCACTGAATATGAGCTTAAAGCTCCAGAATGTGGTATAGAGCCAAAGGCTCGATATGTATAATGACTCCTGTATCTGCAATGGGTAAAGGACAGTATCAATGAGTCCGGTATCCACAATTGATACGGGACAATTTAGGAATTTAATCAAAACAACATAATAATTAAAAGTGGGTCACACGAACGTTGCATTTACACTTATTTGGTGTGTTTGATTGATTGAATTATAATGTAGACATGTACTTGTATGAAAATGGGTATGTGAAGTATATGATATGTGGTGCAAATTGCTAAATGAAAAGATGTGAAATTATCTGCTTATATGATTTGTTATGTAGTATGAATTGGGTGAACCATTGAGGATGGTTACATAACTGGGTTCGCAAAACTCATTAAAATAGCAACGTTGATTTTTCAGGTCCAAGAGAGGATACTAGTGAAAGGGAGATGTTACAAGAAGATTAATTCTTGTACTTTTGTGAGGAAATGGTCCAAAGGTCGGTCAGCTGAAGCTGAAGTATTAGATATAAGTTTTTTGTTAAATTCCTTATGTAATGTACTTAGTTTTAATACTATATATATTCGGATGGTTTGTAAAGCTACAATGTAGGTTTGGTTTTTATGAAATGAATGAGGAATGCATTTTGGTTTTAAACTTTGGTGACTTTTATGTATAATAGATGATGACATGATTACGTTGGACACGTGTTTGCTCTAACATCCCATTATTATAGGTTATGTATTGGAATGTCCACAGGATGTTCCGGTATGTAATTCATGATAGTGGGGTGTTGCAGACCCCTTTATGAAGAACTTTCAGATCTGGGAAAACAACAACATGCCCATCTTCACTCTTAGGGGGACAAAATTGTAGTGAGAGATTAGAGGAACCTCCAACAACCTGCTTCCATGTTCTCCTTTCACTTGTGATATTGGTTGAAGCAGACGCAGCTTGGGTTAAGGTAGTAGCAAGAGCAAGAGGGGTTTACCTTTTTCTAAGGATCCTCCTTGGCAAAGTTATATTATAAAGGTAGTTTAGGTACTTGCATAGTAAGAAAACAAAGGGGGTAGCTTTTAAAATTGTTGGTTAGGAAATGTAGCTTACAAAAAGGGGAAAGAATAAGAGGGTGGGAGAAAAAGACCAAATAGTCCTTAGAAGTGCAACCTACTCAAGGAAGAGTGAGACAAGGGCTGGTAAGTAGAGGGTGGGAGAAAAAGACCAAATAGTTCTTAAAAGTACACCCTACCAAAGGAAGACTGAGCAGTCACGACCTAAAGACCAAAAAAAACCGAGGAAAATGCAAGAAAGGAAGAGGATGAGAGGATGCGAGTTCAGATCAGATTAGAGAATAATGGAGGAAAGATGGTAAATATGGAGAGGATGTTTTTATTGGAAGAAAGCAGGGAAGGCTAGAGGTAAAGGTTAGAAAGAAGACGAAAACTCTTTTTAATCCGTTTTTCCTATGACACAAATCTAAATTTGACCTTGCTTGAGGTTTTGTAATTAAATTACCAATTTCTATTTTTTAATAAACAAAGGCTTACCGTTAAAATGTCATTGTCTTGCTTTTGCGATTTTTTGAACTTATTTAGGTGTGTCAAACTTTAAGAGGAACATATTATCCTCATTAACTAGAGCTTCCTTCACTCTACGCCCATAAGTTTATGATAGAAAAGGGAGGTCTTTTATCTACAATAAAACCCAATCATGTGTGCCTCCCATCTAAACACTCCTTCCTTCAATATATCCAAAATTGGTGTCATTATAAAATTTTCCATTTTCCATTGTTGGGGGAGAGTAATTAAGCTTCAAGGTTAGAAAGAAGTCCCATACCCTTTGTTTTGATTTTATAAATATAGTTATTTAGATTTTATCTCAATTTTTTTGTAACATTAATATAGATTTGGTTTTCCAAATGCATTTATTAACATTGTACCTTGATTTTATTAGGTGCATTTATTTTAAAAATAATATTTTGGCTAATTTTTTATAAACATAAATTCAGTATATGAAATTCTAATGAAATATCCTTTTCATATATAAGATTTGTCACATGTTAAATTCTAATAAAATTGTTTCATTCTATGACTTGTCGTCTGGCCATGACAACAGATGAAAGGTAAATTTGCTTAAACGATCGAAGTAGTCTTGTCGCGAAGGACAACCCTATAGAAATTGTTAGTTTGTTTTGTGCCAAATTACAAGAACGAAAATGTCGAGCATGGAGAGACTCCAGAGAATGTTCTCCGGTGCCGGAGGGTCACTGAGCCACCTGCCACCGGATTCCCCAACTTTGGATTCGTCAGAGCAAGTCTACATCTCCTCTCTGGCGCTTCTCAAGATGCTCAAACACAGTACGAATTATTTCTACAATCTGATTATAATGTTCCTTTTCATTGACAATCGTGTGTGCTGTGACTCAGTTTGGCGGGGTTTGTTTAAATTTTTAGTCGAAGTTATTAATGGAAAACTTCGGTTCTCTCTTTCTTGCTATCTGATTTGGGGAATTAACAGGAAGAGCCGGGGTGCCTATGGAAGTGATGGGATTGATGTTAGGAAAATTTGTGGATGAATACACAGTAAGGGTAGCGGATGTATTTGCAAGGCCAGAGTGGTACAAGAGTTAGTGTTGAAGCTGTTGATCATGTGTTCCAAACAAACATGCTTGATATGCTCTAACAAACTGGCAGGTATTCTACATCTTTCTTCCAACTTAGCGCTAAAGAGCTATCAATGCCTACAATCTATGTAGGCATCGCTGCTTGTACTATTTTGTTGTAATTTACTAATTGTTTATTTTGCCTTTATGTATATGAATTGTTCATGATATTAAGTAAGAACATTGTCCTATGTAAATGTCTGTTAACATTTCTTCTACGTATGGTCACTGAATAATTTATGTAATTTTAGGAGCTTAATTCCATCTTACTTACTATCAAGTTGAATTAATTGAGTACTAGGGGATTATTGATCCTTACGGCTATAGGCTTCACAATTTTGAGACAGAGAATTCGTGTTGAGGTTTTCAACAAATTCGGCTGCGGAAGTTCCTCTTTTTTTTTTCCTATGGCCAAATTACAATTTTAGCAAAGAGTTAAAGTTGTGTTTCCATTTTATTCAAAATCCTGAGAAAGTTAGTATGCTTCAAGTGCACAAGCTCATGAACTCTATTGGAACTCATTCCTATTGAATTGACTTGATTGCCATTGATGGGCATATTGTGAGTTTCCCACAATTGAAGTCACTTGTTTGGTGTTGCAGGCCAGAGATGGTTGTGGGGTGGTACCATTCACATCCTTGATTTGGGTGTTGGCTCTCTGGTGTTGATATAAATACGCAACAGGTTTTTTCTACATCCTTGTTTAGGCTTTTCTTAATATTGATACTGTCACATTGTTTTCACCAATAACTTATGCTCCTTTGCTTTTAGGATGACTTTGATGCCCCGAAAATCTTGTGATTATGGCTATAAACTTCCACGTACAAGATGTATACATTCACCCAATCATATATCTTGTATCAAACTCTTTTATGATATCAATTCAATTGCTTTATTTATTTATTGTAATTTGCAGAGTTTTGAAGCTTTGAATCAACGGGCTGTTACGGTAGTTGTAGATCCTATTCAAAATGTTAAAGGGAAGGTGGGAATTGATGCCTTTCGTTTGATTAACCCACAAACAATGATGCTCGGTTAAGAACCACGACAAACCACGACAAACCTTGGGCATCTGAATAAACCATCCATCCAAGTTAGTTTGCTACAAATGCTATGCTACTTGTTATTTCTCTGGTAGTTGCTATCCTGTTATATTATTACTTATTTAAGTGGCTTGCTTCAATATTATCAGGCACTGATACATGGATTGAACAGACATTATTACTCGATAGCCATCAATTACAGGAAGAATGAACTTGAGGAGAAGATGCTTCTTAATCTGCACAAGAAGAAATGGACGGATGGATTGACACTTAGGCTGTTTAAAACTTATTCAAAGACCAATGAACAAACTGTTCAGGTGAGGGAATTAAAGTGTGATCTAGAGTAAATTCTCAATTGAGGGAATGAAATGCGCACTTCTCTATTCTAGAATATGTGTTTTGCATGTTTCCATTGTTAGAGTAGCCACCTTAATTGAAAATTGTTGGCGGAGATTTCTATTGCACTCAGGGGCCCTAGTGTGTGATTGACAGATAATAAACTAATCACTGTAATATTCAATATTTAAGTGACATGGGATTGTTTATCCTTAAATTTACAGGAAATGCTCAACTTAGCTATTAAGTACAACAAGGCGGTGCAGGAGGAGGACGAGCTACCCTCTGAGAAGCTAGCGATTGCGAATGTGGGAAGGCTGGACGCAAAGAAGCACCTAGAAGAGCATGTTTCTAATTTGATGTCTTCCAACATAGTTCAGACTCTGGGTACCATGCTAGACACAGTTGTGTTCTAATCTTGGCTTTCCTTTCTCATCTGCAATATTGCCGTTTGTTTTCAAGCAGAAAGATCATGAGCTTATAGATTATGCTGCAGCTTACTGCATTTCTTTTGGTCTCTGGTTGATGCATTACCGGAACTGTGTTGGACCTCAGTGTCGCTTGTTGGAAATTTATGGAAATCACTTGAAATCCTGGATGGCTAATGAAAGCTAACGTTTCTTCTCTTGATGAAAGTGATGAAGAGTTAGATGAAGAGGAAGAAGATGAAGAACTAGCACTTTATGCTAAAAACTTGAGAATGTTCAAAGGACTACTCAAGAATAGGAAGAAGGAATTACGTAGTGGAAGAAATGAAGAAAGAAAGAAGAACACTTTGGAAAGAAGGACCAAAAGCTATGAAGAAAAGAAGAGTAATGAGGAATGTTGGAAATGTAAAAAAAGAGGACATCATGCTAGAAAGTGTAAAAGTTCTTCCTTTTCCTCAAAACTAAAAAAAAATGACAAATATGACAAAGGAAAGAAGAAAGCTAGTCTTGTAGCCACTTGGAGTAATGATGAGGAAGTATACCTAAGCAATGATGAGAGCAACTTGGCTCTTATGGCAAATAGTTCCTTGTTAAGTGATGATGAGGATGAGGTAATGATCATTGATCAAGATCTTAGAGATTTATTTACTGCTTTACAAATTGATTTTAAAGAAGCTATTGAAATCAATAAGAAATTGAGAAGGAATATAAGAGATCTTGTGGCTGAAAATAATGATTTGCATGAAACTATTGATGACTTAGAATGCTTCAAGAAAGATGATTCTACATGCTTTGCTGAAAAAGAAAAACTAACTAGTGAACTTGATAGACTTAGA
>JANKYF010000005.1:67800530-67814333 GCA_029829435.1 Erythroxylum hondense | reverse complement strand
GGGGTTTAAGCTTTTGTTCATTATGTATGTTCTCAACCTGCATATATGGATGGCCCATAGATCATATGTCCATGTAAAATGTGAAAACACATTTGTTTCCTTCCTATTGATGAAGTTAATGGGCATTTTCTGAGAAAAGGGTTTGTCCCCAATTATTCACAACATGGGGAACCATTAATTTGTAACACCTCAAGGGGTAATCAAGTACAATCGTCTGTGACCTTAAATGAGTTTGAAGGAGGAATTGAATTTAGAACAAATTATGTGGATGGAAATGAAAATCCTTACATGTAAATGGTTTATGATGCAACTGGTTATACCTTTCAGGAAAATATGAAAAATCTTGAAGAAGAACCAAATCTATATGGAAAACTACTTTTTTGACTTACTATAGTCAGCTGACCAAGAATTATGGCCAAATTGTGAAACAATGACCCAATTGTCTTCAATTGCTCAAATATTGAACATAAAGTCTGAAGGGCATATTTTGAACCGTAGTTTTGATAAAATTATTGAATGGTATAATGAATCATTGCCTCATGATCATACAATAGTTGATAGTTTTTACAATATGAAGAAACTTATTAGGGGTCTTGGTTTGCTTGTTGAAAAGATTGATTGTTACAAATTGGGATGTATGTTGTATTAGGAAGATGATTTATAATTACATGAGTGCAAATTTTGTGGTCAACCTAGGTTTAAGTCTAGAAAGCATTCTATGAAACATAAATTAGTACCCTAAAAGCGGATGTATTATTTACCACTAACTCTAAGACTTCAAAGTCTATATACTTTTGATGTTAATGCATCTCACATGAGATAGCATAATGAATATGAATAGGAAGATGGAATAATGAGTCTTCCATCAGATGCACTGACATGGAAACATTTCAATGACACCCATTTTGAGTTTGCAGCTGAAAATTGAAATGTTAGGTTGGATTGTTGACGGATATATTCCAACCTTTTGGTCAATCCGGCCAACAATATTCATCATGTCAATCATAATTACTCCTTATAATTTTCCCCTTGGATGTGTATGAAATACACATATATGCTCTTGACGGTAATTATGCTAGGGCCTACAAATCCAAAGCATAAAATTGATGTATTCTTACAACCACTGATATCTGAATTGCAGCATCTTTGGGAATATGATGTTCATACATATGATGTGTCTTTGAACATAATTCTGTGTTGAGAGCGGCACTAATATGGACTATTAGTGATTTTTCGGTATATGCCATGTTGTCTGGATGGAGCACAGTAGGAAAATTGGCTTATCCTTATTGTGGCAATGATTTTGATGTATTTTATCTTCCAAACGGGGGCAAAACATGTTGGTTTGATAATCATGGGAAATTTTTTCTTCCAAATCATCCATTTAGACGCAATAAACAAAAGTTCATTAAGAATAGGATAGTAAAAACACCTCCTCCCCCTCACAAAGTTGGTGAAGAGATTTTGTAGGAGGTTAAGGAATTAGGCTTATTGAAAGTTACAGAATTTGAAGCTGATGAAGTAAATACAAACATTAGTAAAAACTTTGGTTGGAAAAATGAAGCATCTTTTGGGATTTGCCATATTAGAAAAATAATTTGATACGTTATAATCTAGATGTGATACATATTGAAAAAAATATTTTTAACAATTTGTTCAATACCACAATGCACATTGAAGGGATGACAAAAGACAATGCAAAATTATGAGCTGATTTGCAAATTTTTTGTAGAAGGAATGAGTTACATAAAGATCTTCGCACTGGTAAATATCCGAAAGCATGTTACACTTTAGACAAAACATAAAAGGAAATTTTGTGTGAATGGTTAAAAGTCTAAAGTTCCCGATGGTTATGTTTCAAACTTTACAAAGTGTATGGACATGAGGAAGTACAAATTATTTGAGATTAAAAGTCATGATTGTCATGTGTTTATGCAAAGGCTAATTCTAATTGCATTTCAAAAGTTGCTATCGAATAAGGTTTAGGAAGTAATAACATAATTAAGTTTATTTTTTAAAAATTTAACATTATCTGAAATCAAGTTGGCTGAAATGGAAAAACTAGAAAAGAAAATTCCATTAATTTTGTGCAAGTTAGAAAGGATTTTTCCTCCAACCTTCTTTGAATCTATGGAGCATCTACCTGTGAATTTAATACATGAGGTAAAATTAGCCAGTCTAGTTCAATATTGATGAATGTATCCATTTGAGAGGTAATTCAACAAAAATGATTGTAATTGAAGTAATAACATGTTGTAACTACTAAATTGTAATAACCATATTCTCTAATATAGGTATTTGCATCACTTGAAGAAAAATGTCAAAAATAAGGCTAGATTTGAAGGTTCGATATATAATGCTTATTTAGTAGAGGAAGCTAGTACATTTTGTGGATATTATTTTGCTCCGCATGTTCACACAAGAGAAAGAAAAGTTTCTCGTAATGACGATAGGGGACGAATAAGAGATGTTGATGGTAACTTGTTCATTTTCACATATCCTGAACGAACATATGGACATTCAATAAGAAGAATGTTAACAGAGGAAGAAATTGAGGCTGCCTATGGTCACATTTTATTGAACTGTTAAGAGATTCAACCTTTCATGTAGTAAGGTGAAAATGATTATTTGGATTTTGAAATTTTGTGTTATTCATGACTGAAATACATAATAATATTTTTAGATTATACGAAGAATTGTTACGTGAGCTGATGCCAAAAAAAACATAGGATGATACAAATAAAGAAGTAGGAAGACACTTTTCTTGATGATTCAAGAAATATGTAAGTTTTTGTTTACAAATATTCAAATGAGTGAATTATAAGATTTAAGTGTTTATATGACATTATACTCTTTAATATGATAATTTCTTTTATGTAAGCCTTAGAAAATCCAATAGAGAATAAGTTCATATGTGATCTTACAAAGGGACCTCTGCAAACTGTTAAATTGTATCTGATGTATTTCATTAATGGATACAAATATCATACAGAATATCATGGTCATAACATGACAACAATAAATAGTAGAATTTGCATATAGGGAGAATTAATGGATTACTATGGTAAAATTATTAAGATACTTGAAATTGAGTACCCTGCATTGCTAATAAAGTGAAGTGTGGTATTTAAGTGTGACTGGTTTGATCCGACTCTAAATGTTGGTACAAAAGTGTATGGCCGATACAATCTAGTTGAAATCAACCATCGAAGAACATTGAGACAATTTGAACATTTTGTGTTGGCAATGCAAGCGAAACAAGTGTGTTATTTCCTTTTTCCCAACTTACGATGAGATAAGTCAAATTGGTTGGTCATTTGCAAAGTTAAACCTAGAGGTATTTTTGAATCACATGGAAAAGGAGAACAGAGAATTGAAAGTGAAGCGTTTTAGGAAGATGTTTATGAAATAAAGACATCTGTCACATATGACGATAATGAATGTTTGAGCGATCCATCTACAAATATGTTAAAATTTCATTTAGAGAGGATGACGAGGGCTAGAGATCTGAAGAGGAGTCGGAGTTTGATTCTTATTCTTTAGAAAAGAAGATGATTCTAATTTACAATTAAGTGATGATAGCGATTAATTTGTGTTTGTAATTGAATATTATATTCGACAAATCAATTATTTTCTTTTCAGTATATTGTGTAAAATATTGAATTCAAATTCTTAATCAAAGAATGTCGACATGGCGACTAGTTCCGGATGATACTAATTTATTCCGATGGGAGGAATGTGGCAAAATTGTCCCTACTGAAGGAATAAACAATGCAGGAAAAATCTCCAGTTCATACACTAATGATCATTTACCTTCCATGACTGATCTTCTGCTTCAAGGTGTTTAGTATCATCTGAACAAGATCACTTTCTTTATTATGTACATCTTATTTCCTTTTATGAAGCTATTATATATATTCACATTTGATGGTATATATTACATGTTGTTTTAAGCTTCCTTAAATCTCGAAGATGATATGTATGCCCATAGAGGCGGGCTCCATCACATCGGTCCGTAAAGGATTAGGGAAATCAATTGTTTTAAAAAATTTGTCAATTCCACATACCTCATCTAGACATTCACGTATGCATGTCACTCCAATTTTGGTTCGTTTAACATATTTCTAATTTGGCAATATCTAAGTTCTATACTAATTATGTTTTAGGTAAATCGTTTAGTACTGGTAGTTCATCAGGAGAGTTTATCTTCCATACTAAATCTGGCGACTCATTTACTGTATCCTCTACAAGTTTAGCTATAAAGGAAATATTGTTGCAAGAAGGTGTTAAAAAACCTACACCTGAGGGAAGAACTATCACTGTTTCAATTGGTGCGTTTGAATATGTCAAGACTCTTCTTGTGAATCCAGACATCGTGGACTCATTTACCTTTACCGACTCTTATGTCACTTGGAATCCAAGAAAATAATTATATCATTGTCATTTATTGATGCAATACACTGGACTCAACTTTAAAGATGATTTATTGTTATCTCTGTAAGAATTTGTCAAACAACTTCCTTATTAGTTAGGGGTCAAGCTGCGTACTATTGAGCCTGGACTGTTATTGTTCTTCTTCTATGACTGTAATATTTGTTAACCTTCTAATTCAAAGTTTGTAGTTAAATATTATATTCAACAAATCGCCTTATTTCCTTTTCAATATATTGTGTAAAATATTGAATTCAAATTCTTATTATTCTAGAAAATTCAATAAACAATAAATTTCAGGTAGAAATTTGCCACCAAAGAGACAACGTGATATAATGTGACCCAGGTTCAGACAACGATTCGGAGGTACTTATTGTCAAGGTGAACCATCTCACTCTGCAGCTATAATTGAATCACCTTCTCCCCCTCTAGCTACTACAGTTGCAGATGATGCATCACCTTTAAATTCCAAGCCATTTGTTCGAAATTCTCCTTACAATCTGCCTGTTTGTTTGTACTCGGAAAATTTCAATTTTTACAAAACTTCAACCATCATACCTCAACACTATAACCACCACTTCCAGTCACTTTAGACCACCACACTCCATTAGTTTTTTAGGGCGGTTAATCCCCCTCACATTCCTTGCTATTATTTTCATTAACAAATTATTTATATTTAGGGCCCTTCCCTTTGGCCCTGTTGGATTTCATTTTGGTGGCTGTAAAAAATTTCCCAATGAAAGGGTCATCCTCTTTATTCTCTACCAATATATAACAAGTACCTTCCATATGGACCAAGACATTAGATTTGTCATTAAGGTTTATGGAAGGTTCATCCATCTTCCTATCCTTCCCCGTATCATTGGCTTCGACTTTAGTAGGCTTCTCAGTTGCTTCCCCCCTTCATTAACTTCAGTTGTACCTTCTATTCTACCCCCAACTACTGCTCCTTGCCCATCACTAACTTTAGTAATTTGTTCGGAAACACTAGTGCTATTGTTTGGAATGACCAACTGTTCCTTATCTAAGTTAGTAACCCCTTCTCCCATTAGCTCATTATAATCTCTCTTTTGAAAAATTTTACCTGTAGGTATCCATCTTTTTCCTTGAGAAGGAAGTGAAGGCTTCCATTGATATTGCACAGATACATTATCTTCATAAAAGGGATACATCAAACCCCAATCTCCTAATCGGAATATTTTCTGGTAAACCAGTGGATAGATCCATATTAATGCATATTCTAGCATATCCCAATCTCTTCCTATTTGTTGTATTATCATCCAAACATAAAGGTTTTCTTAGGAAGCTAGCTATCATACTCAATCCTTTAGTTGTCTAGTATTTAAGAGGAACATTATAGAGATTTACCCACATTGGAACCAACCTCTTCTTTTTGCAATCTATTTGAAAACTAGGCTGCTATGGTTGCAAGAATAATGGGAAATTAGCCACATGCCACTTTCCTTCTTCAACAATCTTCGATGCTTGGGCTTTGGAAACAAATGTGAACAATATATTCTTGTCTTATGCTATTACTGCCTAGATAAAACCTTTATTTTTCATATTGATTGAGCTCGTCTTTGAATTACAGGAAATGCAGATCTTTTGTCCTAAAAACCCAATAAGAGAGTTCTCCCAAGACTTAACACCCTCCTACAGAATATCTACATTAGGGGAAACAATGACATGACCATCTTCATTCTTAAGAGGGTAGAAATGAAGAGAGAGACCTGAGGTGGAGCCCCCACCACTTGCTTCTAAGTTTTCCTCACTGCCGAAAAAGATGAAGAAGAGATAGGTAAGGTCTGGGTATTGGCCAAAGAGGGTTGAGAGGGTTGAGATGGTGAAACACTTGGGTATTTTGGCAACGGAGGGGATTGGAGAAAAGGAGGAGGAGAATCAATAGCTTTAGCTGAGGTTGAAGTAGAGGGTAAAGGAGGAAAATCTTCCATAGTACTCTTAGTACTCTTAGTACTCTCAGAACCTTAGTACTCTTAGTATAACCATTTTTTAGCTTTTCTCGAGTGTTTTTCATGCATTCATTAGTAGAAAAAGTGTGTTTATTATTTAACATTATCAAATTATTTTTGGAATATTTTGATTATTTTGACTTTGATTAGATACAATTGCAATTTACATGGTGTTGATTTTTTAAGAAGTGTATAGGAACCACTTATTTATTCCTCAAATTTTCGTAAAATATTATATGCTCTAATATAATAAGAATAAAAATGAGAGGAATATCATGTAGCTTACCACTTGTATTCATTTCCTTCCTTCTGTTCTTATGCTAGCATGGTTGAATCACAAGTTGTTTAAATTGTTATGCTTACTAAAATGACATGAGGGCGTAGCCATCAACCAATTTCTATATGATTTTAGAATTTTTATGACCAGTATGTTGGGATACTCACGGAAATGCAGTACATCTATCATCTATTTGTGGTTGACGAGTCACATTGCAATTTGTTTAAGAAATTTTATGTTCGACTTTGGCAACTTGGGTAATAAGCTTAAAAGAATCAAGGACCATTAGTTTGCAAGCAACTTAAACTTTCCATCCTAACCAAATATATATCTTCTTGTTAGTTTAACCTTGAGCTTAAATTATTTATTTCACAACTTGCTTGACTCAAAAAGTTGATGAAAATTTAGAGCTAAGCCAGATCTAAATTGAATTATGAACTTAAAAATTATGTTGCTTTGGTTCTATATTCTCAAACCATATATGCATGACCAATTGAGAAGTGATCCAAAATTTCATAAGTTTGAAGTTGTTAGTGTGGAAAGATAAAAGATTGGATCTACCACTCTTACATGATTTTTTGCCTATATTTTCTCTTTTTAATTTTTGCATGTTAGGCATAATCAAAAGATTAGTTAGAGTTTATTTCTTGTTTTATTACACTTTGTAGAAGCATATTTAAAAATTATTTTTCTTTAATAAACATGTGGTAGTTAAAATACTTCAAGTAAATGAGTTTAGTACAAATAAAATTACCATTGTAAATCCCATTTTTTAGCTTTCTTTACTTTCTAATAAAGTGGTATCAAAGTCAGGTTGGTTTGTGACTAGGTGAATGAAAAAGTGAAACACAAATGATGATAGTTTTATTTCTTAGATGGTAGTAAATAGTTCTTCAACTTTACAACTCCTCATCCTAGTATTTAATAGAGACAAATGCTAGTTTTAGAGCATAAAGATGAGGACCTTGTTCAAGTCATAAGATTTATAGGAGCTTAATGAAGAAGGATTAACAAATCCTAAAAAAAGATGTTAGACTAAAAGAGAATAAGAGAAAGGATGTAAAGGCATTGTTCTTGGTCTTCCAATTATACCCCTCCTCATTTAACCTAATGCCTATTTACTCCTCAGTCCATTAATACCATACTATACTCCAATTCAATTCTAACATTTCCATTCTAATTTCTAATTGCTACTGATGCTCACTAACTTAATGACTCAATTCTAAAAATAAAGTAAATAAATAAATGAATAAATAATAATAATAAGAAATTGGGGTCCAACATTTACTATGAGCAACACAATATAGGGATTGAGATAAAGGACAAATGTGCAGTCTAAAGCCAAAAGTAATGGAGAAGGCAACATTGAAAATAATCTACCATAATGAAAAATAAAGATAATGAGAAAGTTTTCCATAGTTCTTTCTATGAGGTGCATTAATGGTCACAACTAGAATTGTATTTTACTATCAATGTACTACTTAAAAATATTAACAAACTACCTTTTTTTTAGAGCATATAACACATACTGCTTAAAATATAACCAAAGGAAGGAACTTCAACTTTTGAAGGGATAAGTAATCAATGTCATATTTTTCTATTTTGTATTTATGCCTTTTATGAATTCCTCAGTATATGCTACCACCTGAATAAAAGTTGTAAAATTTCCTTTGCCTTTATCATATACACTTTGATTGAATATTTTCTCTACTATCCTAGTATAATACTACAGATTAATGGATCTATTATTTTACAATGGTGTAATGATTAGTAGACTATCAATCTTACGAGGATAAAGTAAGTACTAAATCTAACCCTCTTATTATTATCTAGTCAATGGTTAAGAAAGTGATTGATTTAATCTAATTCTAAATTAAACTAAATAGTTCAAGTTATCGTTTGAAGAAACAAACAAATAATGAATGATAAGAAAGCATATATGATATAACACTTAGACTAGAATTCCTTTTAGCATCATCTCATACTTTTGATTAAGTTATTTAGATATTTTATTATTTAAACTAGTAAAGCATCATAGTGCAATGAATTATCACCTTTCGATATATTTTTACCTATCCCTTAATTAGTTATATATGTTTATATGATTAATACTTATAAGAATTCACTAAACTATGTGAAATTTCATAAAAGGTCACATTAATACTAAAAATATAATGTAGGTTTATCTTAAGTACCTCATTCAATCCTTAATATAATTGCCTAAGTCAATTTATAAGTAGGTTCTTTTGATAATGACTATATGTAAATTCATATTAGGTTTAAGCTTTCACTTGTTTATAACTAACATTAAGAACAATACAAATATAGACCTCTTTATATATAAGATTAAATAAATTCATAGAGAATTAAAAATTTAGATATAAAATAGAGCTAGGTATCAATCATCCTTAAAATAACATAAACAATTAAAAGTATAGACGAAATAATTATAAAGGTTTCCCTAATGAAGATTTCAATCTCTTAATATGATTTGCTTTCTTAAAATGGCTCTTAATCTCCCTCCTTGTTGAACATAAATGCAAGATGTGTTTAAAAACTTATCTTTATCTAAACAACTACTAACCTTGATTACAATTAGAGAGCAACTAAAAACCCTAATATGTTTTTAAGGTTTTCGTCATCCTTTATATAAACAATCGTTCATGGACATGATATAGGATATGACTATGTCCTAGGCCTTACGCTTCACTATTTCTTTAATCTTACTTTAAAGAGAGAAACATGAGCATTAACTCACATGTGTTATAGGTTATATATTATAATGTACCTCTTTATCATATAACATAGGCTCAAATTTGATCATGAAGTTGTACCAAATTTTAAATTGGAAACACACTTTAGAATACGATCATATGCTAGGTCATCTTTGACATTCTTGCCATATCTTTCTATCTGGAGAAGGACATAGCCTACAACATGTCTTGTGTCTAAAACTATGTTCAACCAAAGTTGCATTTTCTTTTTATTTTACCTTATAAGACCATTGATTCATTGGCTAACATTATATCTAAGTAGCATCTCCATAACTACCTAAACCATAATGTAAAATTAATTAAGGTAATTTAGATGTAAAACATAATTAAATACTAAGTGGAATATATTTACATCACGGTATGATCAATGTAAATGAGTTTTGTAACTTTTTTTATAAATTACGAATGATTGACTATAAAATCATTTACCACAACAACATTATGGCTTGGTCTAACCAATATTATTGACTTATTATTATAGGATTGCTAAAGTTGATACACGTTACTAGATAAATTGTGTTAGAAGAAGAAGATAAGCATGCAAACAAAGAAAAAAGAGAAAGAAGAGAGAAATAAGAGATGTCTGATTTATCCAACCTGATAGTCCCTTTTATAAAGGAACATCCAGTACCAAAGTCATTGAATAGTTAAGTCATCAATCCCTCAAATGGCCTATGTAATATATTTTATTTATTGGGCTATAAGCAAATAAATATAGTAATCTTTCTTTAGTTAGACCTAAGCTAGACTTATCATTAGACCTATTTAATAGGATTGTAAGTCATTTAATACTAGATTATTTTTCTTCATAACAAAATTCCTTCCTTTAAAGAACCTTGTCCATGAGGTTTTATATGTCATTTTTCCTTCAGGCAATTGAGCTTAATGATGACCAATAAAAATTAGAAGCCACACAACTCTCCCTTTATTTCTTATATCCTATACTTGAACTAAATCAACTTCATCTTTGATTAATATGAGCAACAGAAAATGAGTTGTCACTTCTAGAGATCTATAAGACATTAGTTAAATGACTCATTCACAAATGTTAATGTTTGAAAATAATTAATTTTTTTATTAACATCAACAATCAAAGGCATATTGCAAGAAGTTGAACTTGTAGGTTGTCTTTCACCATATAAACTAAAAATGTCATCACTAATATGTCACTAAAAGATATTGTTCTACCTCTTGAGAAACTATCACACCTCTTTCTTATTAACAAATTCAAGAAGATAAAAATTCAATAGAAACATTATTAGAATTTCTATGGTTGTATTTAAATCTTGTTAGCATATTTCCAGTTGAAAGAGAAGTTGTTTCTCTAGGGTCAAAAATAAAAATGATGTTACTATTCTTCATTCTAGAACCAACTGATATATCATTCGAAATCTTATTCACAAGTTTTTCCAAAACCTATAATGGAGGTTCCTTTGAATACAAATAAGTGGCCACTAATAAAATAATCAAGCTCATCCTTATAGTTCTCATATGTTACCACTTTGTGAGAAATTACTAGTTGTAGATATAAAACATTCTCCATATGAAGTGAGTAAGGCATAACATTTATATATAAAAAATCCTTATTGACATGGAAAATCTATAGAAAATATTATTTCTTCTTCAATATTAATTCCATTATATTGTTCTTATCAAGCCCAAACCATGATCTCTCCTTTGAGTCAGTCCTCTGCCTTGTAAGATTTTGCTATTTTTTAAATATTTTCTTTGATTATTTCATTATTGGGATCCAATTGTAATGCTTTTCTAAATCCTTTACATATAACATCATTATAATTCCTTTATGCATAATAAGCTAATCCGAGACTATTGCTTGCTTGAGACCTTGTGAACTTAATGTCTCTACAAGACTATTTAAATCATGAATGACATCCAATTGTTTCTATATTTTTTGAAGGCATATGAAATAAACGAGTTGCTACATCCAATTGGTATGGGAGCTTGGATGACATTAATATCTATACTACTTCTAAATAATCATAAATACTATTTGATGGAAAATCAGGATAGGATTCAATCCCGCACGCAATGAAATAATTACAAAATCTATTTTGTATGATTTTTTGAAATCCAAGATTACTTAAAATTTTATAACATGATTAATAAACACACCATAATAGAAGCTTGAATCATAATTCATACCTTATTATAAAAATTGATCGTATTCTTATCATGTCCCTCGAACTGTGTCTAAAATTGATTCATCTCAGCCATCATAGCTGCATAAGTGTTCAATCTCTAATGATATCTATTGAACATTCTGAGAAAATTTACAACAGTTGTAGAGAGGGCTAGGTAAGAAGTACCAACTCCCTTAAAGTTTAAGCCTATTTGTAATGAGTTTAAAGCATTTTAGTAATTTAATTGAAATAAAATTCTAATATCAATTAAACTTTAATTAGAATTCTAATTAAATATCAATTAAGCACCAATACGATCCAATATCTCGTATTTATTCCTAAAATTTCTCAAACTTTACAATTAAATACAACTTGAATAAAATATCTTTTCTCTCATCAACATTTTCTTTATGTATAACTCATTAAATTCTCAAATATTTTAGCAATGAATATAAATTATAATCCTAAATCATATATGTGATTGGATAATTAACTTCTTTAATTTATCTTTAATTCTCTAATTAAGTTATTTGTATCCATACTTCAAGAATAGCATATAGGAATGCATTATGACTACCCAAATATTTGGGATGTCAAACTAGTTTTGATTAATCTTTTCGCACATGATTTTTTTGTATAATTTAATCCTTTCACCATACAATGTTCTAATTATATATAGAACATGAAATCAATGTTTATTTTATTGGAATTCATTTATATTAATTCTTCACCATTAGTAATTGATTATATTAATAAAATTTGTAAACTATTTTACATAGTATCATTCCACCTTGGCTAATGATTTTTCGAATCAATATTAATCAAGAACAACGAACCATTCTCTTTAATCACTTTAAGGTGATGAATCCTATATTGATGACTCAACTATCTTTTCTTATAGTTCATACTATATCTAATAACTACTAGTTAAGCTGCCATTGGCTAGATTAGGTCATAAGTAGTATCAAAATATAAAAATCCTTATACGAGATACTTTAGAGATCTCCAATCAAAGGTTCACTTATAAAATCATCACAATGATAATTTTTACAGACATTTAAGTAATGTTTCAAATGAAATTCTAGTATGGGGTTAGTTCAATACACATGTTCTCTAAAACGCACCCAAATATTTGTTAAAATATCTCTATACTTTTGTCTACGAGATCAATTTCTTTTTTTGGAAGGAAAAACACATAATGTGTGTTAGTCTTTTGACACTCTATTAATGTATAGTTTTAATAAACGATAACCAATAATAATTTAGGGATAATACATAAATATAATATAAATCTCATAATTTTGATCTCATCATAATTTTATTTACAACATATATTTATTCCATAGATTTTACCATATGCATATAATATATATAAGATAAAGAATGCATTTGAATAATTATATTACTAAACTATAACCAGAAGATTGGTTATAGAGACTAAATCAATACCATCATTCAAAAAGAGATATCTTTCACCATATCCATTTATGAAAAGGCCAATTATATTTCTTACCAAACCCTACCCATTAAGATGGGAGATGATGTTAGAATTTCCTTTACTAAGGTCAACAATTTCATTAAAAAATGACTAGACCCACTTGATCGGAGATGATGTTAGAATTTCCTTTAATAAGGTCAACAATTTCGTTTAAAAATGACTAGACCCACTTGGAATTTGGTTGTATCCATGTCCAATGACTAGACAAGGATTAAGCCCCATTATTCTCATAATGTTGAACATAAACGCAAACCTAATAAGAACATTTAAGGACAAACCACCATTTGCATACTCAATCTCACAGTCATATTTTTCTGGACAATCATATCTATATCAAATGAAAACAAGAAAAAGCGTATAGAATAAAATGGATAAGGAGTCTTAGTGCATGTTTGTTTCAACTTTTTAAGGGTGAATAAGCACCTTTTTCATAGCAAAAAACAGTTTTTAAGAAAAATGAGTGTTTGACTGTAAAATTCAAAAACATTTTTTTAAAATATAAATAGCTTTTTTGGAAGTTAAAATACAACTTTTTGAGAAGTTCAAATTTGATGCTTTTCAAAAAAGTATTTTTTCAGGTAGATTTTTTAAATCAATTAGTGAGCCTATTTTTAGTTCTCTTTAATCTTATGTTTTTACACAAAATTCCCACAATACCTACAAACACATCTTCACTTTTATTTTGATATTTATATAATATTATTTGACTTTT
>JANKYF010000005.1:67778041-67789194 GCA_029829435.1 Erythroxylum hondense | reverse complement strand
GATCCTGGCCTTCGGGAAGGTCCCGGCAACAAAATTTTTTGTTTTCCGCACCTGGTACATGTGATGTACCTCCCGGGATTTTCCTACATGTTTTACATCTTAAATCTGTACTAGAGGTACTTAGGTGTGAAAAGATTTATGCTAAACTTTAAAAGTGATCTTTTTGTATAGATAAAGTTGTATTTCTTGGCTTTCTTTTTTCTGCCCATAGTGTTTATGTTGATGAGGAGAAGGTTAAGGCTATCAAAGATTGGCCTACTCCTAAGTCTGTTGGTGATGTGCATAGTTTTCATGATTTGGCTAGCTTTTATAGGCGATTTGTGAAAGATTTTAGCACCATTGTTGCATCATTAACTGAAATCATTAAAAAAATTCTGGTTTTAAATGGAGTGAGGCATAAGAACTTATGTTTAATACTTTGAAAGATAAGTTATGTTCTGTACCTGTTTTAAGTTTGCCTAACTTCAATGAAACTTTTGATATTAAATGTGATGCCTCCGAGTTAGGTGTTGGTGCTGTTTTGATGTAGGGTAGGCATCCTATTGTATACTTCAGTGAGAAGCTTCATGGGCCACAGCTGAATTATTCCACTTATAATAAGGGATTATATGCCTTGGTGAGAGCATTGGAAACTTGGCAACACTATCTATGGCTAAAGAAGTTTGTGGTTTATTCTGACCATGAATCACTCAAGCAGTTGAAGGGCTAAGGTAAGTTGAACAAGAGACATATGAAATAGATAGAGTTCATTGAAACTTTTCCATATGTGATCTAAGTACAAGCAAGGTAAGGAAAATGTAGTGGCTTATGCACTATCAATAAGGTACACTCTAATCAATACTCTGGGTTCTAAAATGCTTCGATTTGAGTTTATCGGAGATTTGTATGCTTTAGATTCTAATTTTGGGAATGTTTATGGTGCTTGTTAGCATGTTGCATTTCGAAAGTTCTATAGGCATGATGGGTACTTGTTTAAGGAGAATAAGCTTTGTATGCCTATGCGTGAAATACTTGTGTGTGAATCACATTGTAGAGGATTGATGGGTCAAATTGGGGTGCAAAAGACATATGACATATTTTGTGAACATTTTTATTGGCCTAACATGAGAAAAGATGTTGAAAAAATATGTTCTAGGTGTATTGCATGTAGACAAGTGAAATCAAAGACCCATCCACATGGTTATACTCCTTTGCCTATGTCTAAGCATCCTTGGACTGACATATATATGGACTTTGTATTGAGGCTGTCTAAGACGAAAAATGGTAGGGATAACATATTTGTAATTGTTGATACGTTTAGTAAAATGACACACTTTATTGCATGTCATAAAACTAATTATGCCACCTATATTGTTGATTTGTTCTTTAGGGATGTTATGCATTTGCTTGATGTTCCTAAAATCATTGTTTCAAACCATGAAGTGAAGTTCTTGAGTCACGCTTGGCATGTTCTTTGGGGAAAATTAGGAACTAAGTTTTTTTTTTAATTACTTGTCATCCTCAAACAAATGACTAAATTAAGGTGGTCAATAAAACTTTAGGATCTCTTTTGCATACTATTATAGGAAAAAATCTCAAAACTTGGGAACAATGTTTGCCATTAGTTGAATTTGCATATAATAGAAGCATTCATTCTACTACTGGTTATTCACCATTTGAGATAGTTTATGGATTTAACCCTTTGACACCTTTGGATTTGTGTCTTTTGCCGTTACATGAGTTATCTAGTAGGGATGGACAACACAAGGCCGAATTGGTGAATAGCATTCTGAGAAAGCAAGGCAGTAAATAAAGAAGCGGAATGAAGCAAATGCGCACAGGGCTAATCAAGGGCGCAAGTTATTGAGGTTTGAGTCTGAAGATTGAGTTTGGGTGCATTTTAGGAAGGAGAAGCTTCCTAAGCAAAGGAAATCCAAGTTGGATCTTAAAAGCGATGGGCCAATCTAAGCGCTTAAGAGAATGAATGATAATGCGTACATGATTGATTTGTCAGATGAGTATCAAGCGTCGGCTACTTTTAATGTTGTTGATCTCTCTTCCTTCAATAATGTAGGGTCTAATTCAAGGACAAATCCTTTTGAGGAGAGGATTAAACAAGCAATGCAAGTTTTTGTTCAAGCCCAAATCACATAGTAAGTAAATGAGGAGGTCGAAATATCCATTGAGGAAAACCAAGGCACGCCCAAGCTCGTGACTTTATTAGAGGAGGCATTAGAAGAAGCTAATACTTGACCATTTTGGGAAATAAGCTCAAGTCTTGTTTGGGGCACACTTTTAGCTTATTATTTATTATCTTTTATTTTAAGCTCAAGGACTTGTTTATGGACTGTTCTTTTAATTAGTAGTACGTGCTTTGTTTGTTTCAGTTATTTTAATATTTATTTGTTTTAATGTGTTTAGCCCATTCTTAAAAGAACTTGAATCAAATTATGTTTAATAGACTAGATACTCCTAGATTTGCTAGGATCAGTCTAATTTTTATTAAATAAGCTTCCAAACTCATTCCTATCAAGGCTTAGACTTGGTTAAGGATATTTATACCGTATTATATCCTTGTAACCTAGTTTTTTGATGATTAATAAAATTTTAGATTTGAATTCTTCAAGTGAGAGGTGAATATCTTTATAATTATTTCAAGAAATTGATTTAACATAAATTGACTTCTGATTTCTTTAAGATTAGATCTCAAACTTATGATTTGAGATTTGATCTAGCATGTTCTTAGAATAGAAAGATTAGAGTTTTGATTCAATAGGATTAGGAGGTTTCAAGAATCTTATTTTGAATTTGAAAACAGCAAGAAAATCACATAAACTGCCACCAAATTTATGTTCACAAATCACAACAGAAGGTAAATAGAACAGTAGAGGGTATACGTGCAACTCAATTCAGCTCAGAAACAATGTCCTTATTTTTCCATCGAATCGTTCCCTTCCTTCCATGTCAGTGGAATAAGCAGTCTAATGGAAGTCATTGCTTAATAACGGTGTATCAGTCGCCTGTATGCTTCCTTGTCCTTCAAGTAGTATTCTACCTCCGCCTGCAAGTCATGCTCAGAATCATTTTGCATCCAAATCGGATTAGTTGAAAATACTAGATTTCAAATGAACTCTGCTAAACTCGGTGCCTTATAAAATATTTGACGTGCTATCTCTAGCTGGTTCATCCACTTCAAGAGATAATAATTCAGCTATTCGAATTAACAGGCTGTTTAGATTGAATGAAAGCTCAAACTTTAAGGTAAAGTAGGAGGGAAATGTAACTCAAGCTAATACGTCCTTATCACAGAAATATTTACGTGGGTATTATATCCAAGGAATATGTGTAATATATAGGATTATATACTATGCAAGGATCATTCAGTTCAAGGCACTACTAGAAAGCACATATTGAAGATACCTTCCGTACGCCTTTGACGGCAGCCAGGAGCTTCTCTCCAATTAGTTCCTCCATAACCTTGTCTTTCTTTAAGGCTTCTAGTGATTCTGAGAGTGATACAGGCAATCTCTGAAGTTTTCCATGAAGGGTAGAAGGGTTTGCATCTGTTCCAAAAATGAAAATATATTCTGATGTCAAACTACAGTGGAGACTAAAGATAAACAAATTAAAATGACATGGAAGCAACAGTTGGCAATCAAAAGAATCTCGATGTTGACTGAGGACTCTAAGTTCTATATAAAATTCAAATCCCTACTACTCACATTCAGATATCCTTTGGTTACGTTTTTTTATAAATGATTTTAGTCAAATGTGACAGTGAAGTGAAGATTAACAAGAGGACAGAAGTAAACATGAAACCTACTAACCTACGTCAACAGAGAGCCACCACAAGAACAAAGCTGAATTGAGTCTATACCATTTCATTCAAGAGCCATAGAGAAGATGAAGAATATTGGATAAAGTGTATAACTCCCTATAATGCTATGGGGATGGATGATTGTTCGGGGACAGAACACCAAGAAAAACAGTCCAGTTTTTTCCAAAATACCAGCTTTACATTACGCCTAATCTATGTGACAAAGCAAGATCAGCTTTATAGTATCATAAAATTAAAGTTCGAAGTACAAAAATTTGATAACGATAAAATGATCGATAATAATCTTACCAACAGGATCAGGTAGTTGGAGATGCCTCCTAAGGCCATCAATGCCAGCAGCAATTATAGCACTCAAACCCAAGTGTGGATTTGCACAGCCATCAAAAGATTTAATTTCAAAATTGCTCACCCAGCCATCCACAATCCCAGGAGGACAGGCAGTTCTTATGGGAGCTTCCCTATTTTCTTTTCCCCAGCACTGATATGCTCCAGTCCATGTGTTGGGCTGTATTCGATCATAACTGTAGACAACCATGACACAAATCAGATTTCAATGTAGTGGCAGACAAGATGAGCATGATAAGTCATAACCCCCTTATGAGTAGCTTCAAATATTTGAACGTTTCTACGAGATGAACGCCAAAAAAAGAATTGTAATTAGTCAGTCCTTTCTGCAACATTTTGCTTTGGAATCTCAACTAAATAGATTCTGAAACAGCAACGCATTTAAGAACAATACTCAAAACTTCTTTCTTTAAGTAATGCTTTATGGAAAACTGTGTTCTGTCATCAAGTAGCTCCACAAACTATACTTACCCAAATATAGCAACAGTTATAAATGGTTAAGAATAGAACATCAAAGCTAGGATACCTATTTGGAACAGGTGCTGTAAATGCCATAATTGAAGGGAAATGATGTAAAACTCCTGCCATAAACTCCTCCCCAGTAGTTGACATTCCATATCGAGAGGATCTATCAGATGCCATAAAAACATTTTCTCCATTCCTCCATATACTGAGATGGACATGGCATCCAGATCCAAAGTCATCTAATGCATACCTACACAAAAAGCAGACTTACATTATGGAAAGAAGTATTGGATCATGAAATATGCAGTGCAGGATGAGTAAATGCCAAATGATAACACAGACAAATGATAGTCACGACTAATCATCAAAACAACTTCCTCTGTACAGATGACAAATGAGAGGCATGTGACTATAAAAGTGTCTTCATCTGCTATTGTTAGTAAGAATGCCTCAACAACAATTTAAACCTTCTTGGCAGGCTGCGAATCTGGTTGCATCTTCCTAAGAACACTGTTAAATTGGAGATGTAGACAAAAGATACATCCCTTGCTATCATGTTGCAGAATAGTAGAAGTATCAGAATAAATTATGATGGAACTTACTTTGGGACAAAAGTTGCCAACAATCCATGTTTCCGTGCAATAGCTCGGATAACTTCACGAGCAAAAATCACATTGTCAGCAGAGTTTGTACAGATTGTGTGCCCCAAAGCCATTTCAAATTGACCGTTACCAGCTTCACAATGTAACTATAAAAGCATCAGAAAATCAAGGAATCAAGAAACGCTCACAATACAGTTGATCAAAGCATGCAAACAGCATGTCTGCACATGGGCATGTTTGCAAGAGAGGAGAGGCAATTCAAGAGATAAAGGAATGAAATTGTCATTTTCAGGGAGGTGCAGTATTCCTGTCAGTATTAAAGTTGTACAACATTGGATGCTAGGGGACTTTGGACTATATAGGGTCTAGCTAAGGTAAATCATCAGTAAAGACATAGAATTGCACGTCTTAAAACATGAATTTAGCTTGGGTTAACCTTTTTAAAAATTTTATTGAAGATAGCAACAAGCACTGCGAACAATTAGAGATCACAGCTTATGCTACTCATTTCTACAAATCCGCCAAGAAGAAACTAGTCTAAAATGAAGATCAAAAGAAATGAAGAGTATACATCATTAATATAGCATGCCTCTAAAGCTAGCAAGGATTTAATTCAGATGCCAAAAAGTAGTTTGTGTTTGCTACAATACCTGTTCTACTGTAATATTTAAGGAGTGTAGAGCTGCAACAACTTCATGAAATATAGGGGAAACAGCATCAAACCCTGACGTAGAGCTGTAGGAAGTTGAGTCAATCGGCACCCATTCTTCTTTCCCTTCCCTTCAAACACTTATGGTTAATTTATAGAAACTGTGAAATCCCAATTTAATGTGCAAAAGATAAAGTGTAACTTACCTCAAAACATTCTTCAAGAGGAAGAACTCATTTTCGAATCCTGCATTCATTACCTGATGATATGAATGGGAAAAATAAGACATCTACCAGGAAAATGCAGATCACATTCTTATCTCATAGCAAACACCCTATGACACATAACAACTGACATACCAAGTTAAATTCGTCTTTTAAAACCTTGGAAACCCTTCGTAATGCCTCTCTTGGGCAATACTCCCAAGCTTCTCCAGGTCTAAGATGCATATCGGCTAAAACCATTTCCTCTTCTTTAATCCTTATCAGAAGAAAAACCAAATAAATGTAAGCAATGTACGCAAACAAAAATCATTGTTCTTCTCTCATCATATATATATTTTGGAAATTATCTTCTCTCATCATATTGTGCAAATAGTAATGATAATATAATTACATTCGAACCAAGAATAATGCATATGTATTGAAATGTGCCATGACATTCTAAATAACAGGGATTGAAACCAGAGAGCCTATGAAGCCATATCAACTTGTGATAATTCTGAGCAGTAACTTGAGTGTATCCACAAGCTGTAGATGTTCTGAAATAAGTGTTAAAGTGACAGACAGTACAAGAGCTTGAAATAGTACCATGGAATTCTTCTCTTAGTTGATAAATCAGGAATCAATCTGATTTCACCTGTTGCACCCAGATTAGTCTCATCTGCTGCACCATCAGAAAATGATGTCATTCCCATACTTGCAAAAGTCAAGCCAACACCATTCTTCTTAATAACATGATCAAAGCGTTTTGCTGGAACAACCTGAAGATATATATAAAAGGTTAAAAGACAGATGGTAAAACATACAGAATAACTAGAAAGTCCCCATTCAATAATTAGTGGGCTAGTGCGATGTCTAGTTTCCACACCTGTCAGACGCCAAAAAAGTAATTAATTATTTACCCGGCATCTGTGTTGTCCAGATGTATCAACCCAAATGATACGAACAAATGAAACGCCATATTCTTGAGCTCTATCCTCAGCCTTCCCTGTCTTGGTGGCTAAATCTTTTAAATTAAAACTTCCATCAACCACATTGATTTTGTAAAATCCAAGCGCATTGCGTGTAAAAATATCTTTAACTACTTCTATAGCTTCAGCGACAGTAAGATCACCATCAGCACATGCATCGCGCAGTACAGAAAAGATAATTTCACGGGCTTTCTTTGCTCCTGTAAAAACATGAAGCAATGGTTCAAAACAAATTTTTTAATTTCGTTAGCATCAAAGGAATTTATCTTTATTCCACACCTATACTAAGCCAATGAACAATAACAAAGTTCTCTGGTTTCAACTTACTATGATAATCAGTTAAAGTATGAATCAAAGTCTTATATTATGAGCAATGAGGAATGATTACTAAGCTATCCATATTGAAACTTAAAATGAAGAAATAGGCTGGAGTGAATTATTTTGCTTCCCCAGCAACAAAAGGCCAACCCATCCCATTTTTCTCTTTATCTGTTGCATAAACCTCTTAACTTTCTAGCAATGCGAAATTTGTAAAAGCCACTGCATTGTATGCCTTTCATATTTGAAAATCTCAAAGTGTTACACGTTCCCACATTTTCTGTTATGATTTGAAGATCAACAGTATTTATTAAGAATTTGATGGTTACATGAGATAGACGAGTATGAAAATCTTGTCATTTTCAAGTATGCTTAAGTAGTTATTAGTCATACAAATATAAATCTCCATGAATGATGTTCTAGTAAATATGATGCCTATAATATGTATCATGGTCATATGCACCAGCAATATATAAATTATGCATATATCCAGAATTCTATCATGCACAATATAAATGAAAGGCAATCAGAGGTCCAAAGACTGTAAAGACACATACAAGAATAACACTTCGTGCACAGAGAAATTAGAATGTACTAACAGAATCTTGATATCAATGACATCCCTAGCAGAAGAAATATTGATCTGCAAGACTGAACATAGTAGAACTTGCCAAGGACTTCAACGAACCTAAGTAATAAGTTTCAGGAAATGCATAGCCGTCACTGCTGTACATTACCTGCAAGTTTGTTCACCTTCACCATCAAATCTCATTTGTACACACTAATGAACAAAATACACATCAAAAGGCAAAGCACAGTTCATCTTTTTGCCAACAAATCACAGGATCAGGAGTTCTTATTTCCTTGTTGTCTCTTTCCCCTTTTGTGTGTGTGCAGATGGGTGAATGGGGCGGTGGTGCACTTGGGTTTCTAGGGGATTGGGTGTTAGATGTTAAGAATCATGTCAAAGCCAAAAAAAGAAAGAAAAGAAAAGAAAAGAAAAGGCACCTCTTGCAAGAAACAAGGTAAAGAAAAAAATTACACAATATTTGCAGAAGGATCACCAATTAGAGATGAAATGTGTAGCAATCACTTTAGAGAATTTCATAGAAAGCTAATACTAACTAAATACATTTCAATATTCTCTGGAATGGAGCTGTTGTCACCTTCTTTGTAGCAGCTAGCTCCAAGAGTTCTTTGACTGAAGATGTCATTCCATGCACACTAAGTTTGGGAATTGCCAAACCAAAATCAAGATAAACCTGAAAGTTTAAGCATTCAATCAGTTGCAAGGAAAATTGCTGGTTCTACATCACAATTTATCACCTAGAGGAAAAGGTTAATAATGATCCTACCTGGGGATAAATGGAGGCTAAATATGATGCTTCCTTTGAAAAGGGGTATGATGCATGTAAAAGAACTATACGACACTTGGAAAAGCGCTTGTCTTCAAGCAGCATTCGCAGATGAAGGGGGTTGGACAAACGCAAATCTAGATCTTTGTCTCCAAAGCTATAAGAAAAACAACGTTATTCACTTCAAAGAAAGACCAAGACCACATAAATTGGTTTCTGTTTAATTGTTTCATCAAGGACAAGGAAAGATAGTTTAGATCACAAAAATTCTGTAGGAATTTGATGATGGATAAACGGATGAAGATGGTTCACCCCCAACATGGAAACCAATTTTGATTTCAACTTCAAAATCATCTAGGCACAGATAAAATCCTTGGCAAACATGTAGCTATTCTCAACACAGCTCACAACACTCACGAAGACCTTTTAAAAAGCCTTTTAAAAGGTCTTCGTGAGTTTGCCTCAGACAACTAAAATCCAAGTATCAGTTCCATTCCCTCAGTTTCAGACATTAGTCAAACCATAGTGTGACTTTAACTATGCAAAAATGCCAATATTATTTTTACCCTGTGTGTATCTGTATTGGCAAGTCGAAGGACACGGCAACCTCCACACTATGTGTAAAAATATAGTCAATCAAGCTTTTATTTGTTAGGCGAACAGGCCTCCCATCTGAAATAGAAAATTGATTAGAATAGCCCCTGACGAAAACAGGAAAACTTGAATCCACAGCCCACTCACAGCATAAAACTTCAGAAAGGCCTTCCTCAGCATCTTTTCTAGATACATGTGTGTTGATTTCTAGACCACTGCGGTATGCAGCTATGCTTTTCAAACCAACTATCTCATGAGCAACTGTAAGAGACTATAAGGAACCAACTAACAAGAAGCTTTAATTCTCACATAAAAATAATATAGCAGAAGATTTCCAAAGTTAAGCAAAGGATATGATTTTAAGCTCCCTACAAAAGTTTCAATGAATTTTTCCAGTGTCCAGGTTGATCCATCTGGCATTTCCTGTATTAGTACAGGGGAAACAAAATGAGGAATCACTGATAAAACATATGAATCTAGAGCATCACAGATACGCCAATTTTTTGCACAACACCACTAATTTTTCAATACAAGAATTAGTTGTATGAAACAAAAATTATGGACAAAGGATGGAAAACTCAAGAAACACATATATCAGAGACTTATTTGTAAAGAAATGAAAAGGCAACTGTGGGTGATTACTAGTTGCTGCCGCTAGAAGTAAACTGACACTTGCAATAGAAATCAATATCCAATCTATCATGCACATACGCAGATACACAAATAAAGGAATATGATGTAACTAAAGCAGCACATTTTGATAAACATTAACATGGTAATTCAAGATAGAACAGGGAAACATTCTTGACTAAACTTCTTCATGATTGCTCAAGCTATGAAGCACGATCTTTTTCCTACTCTGTTCGTTGACAGGCTTTAGTTCAATCTTAAAACAAGTGCTGGTAACCACTGAAGTGAAGTGAACGTTAAAAGAGACAAACTATATCTGACCTTATCCAAGATCTCCTCAGCCAAACGTTCAATCCTCAATATCCTTCCAAACAAAGGAGCGAGTCTCTTATGCCATTCAACCTCGTACTTCTTATCCAGCTTCAACCCATCATCAATGAGAACCGCAGAAATTCTTCCAGCTTTAAAGCATTTGGAGGCAATAGCTTCCAAGCCATTAGACCTCCGGTACTCTTCAACAGCTTCCAACGAATTCTCACACCCATATAACTCAGCTATTTCCCTCAAACTTCTCTGCCAAACCACAAAAGTAGAACCAAAACCATCACATAACGAAGATCCATTAACAAGGTCTCATTAGACATTAAACATTAACGTTTACTCACCTTGTAGGAGAGGGAATGAGGAGCGAACAACAAGGCCTCATCGGCAGCTTCAGAGAAGGCGGAAATAAATGGGAATGAAGAGTCAACAGCCACTAGGTTGTGAGCGTGCGCATCGACCAGCTCCACTCTCTCTATTGTTTCCTTAAGCTCTCCAAAATCCATTTCCGACTCAAAAGCTCGGTGCAACAAAAGATATCAAACAGTCACAGATACGCATGACATATAGCCTTTGTTCGATTCATATATTATAGTTCTGCTCGGTCTGGTTGCCTTGTCCTGAACGTAGGTGCTTACGTAACACTCCTTTGGAAGACAGCCCAAGGTTCCGACTTGTTTAGAATTTAAAATTTTAATCCCATGTGCTACGCAATTATTGGACAATATTTTAAAATTTTTAAATGAGTTGTCAATAACATGTTAAAGTATAAATAAAAAATATGGTTAAATAAAAATTAATTAATTAATTTTAATTTTTAAAATTTTATTAATTAATAAAAATTGACCAATTAACTAACAAATTG
>JANKYF010000005.1:67659857-67682342 GCA_029829435.1 Erythroxylum hondense | reverse complement strand
TCCTACAAATTAAACAGGACCCACTATAAATGCAGATTAAGGTAAACCAAGCTATTTAGCAAGAAAAATATATATATAACCCAATAATTAATCCAGAAATTAAGGAAAAATGTCATTAATTCTAATGATAAAAATGCCTTCAACATATATCAATATGAGTACATATATCTAACCTAAACAAATATTATGTGTAGAATATAAAAGTTTCAAGAGCTTTTTTTGCTGTTCAAATTCAATTCTTTGTTGTTCGACTTCAATAATTAGTTGATCCTGTATTTGTTCAACTTTTTTATTCAATTCATTGACTTGAGACTGTAATTCTTGATCGACTTAAGACTGTAATTCTTGATTAACCTTTTTTGACTCTTCTAGTTCGACTCGAAATCTCTTTCTGACCGAAGTCTTCCCTTATGGTCGAGGCCCAACTCCTATGCCAACAACGTAATCTGAGCTACTGCCCAAGACTTTGTTGCACATTTTATCCTCTGTCATCAGATGACCTTGTTCTATTGAATCTACCAATTCCTTACACATTAATTCATGAAAAATAAGAATTAATAAGATACACAGTCTCATTTAAGAAATATTTGTAAATAAACTATGTACTCACCCATTTTTCTCTACATTCGGTAGTTGTCCATTGACCCTTACTTTCATCATAATGAGTGTGATACAATAGTTTCATCTGATCACACTCTTCTCTATCTTTGTCACTCTATTGTATAGAAATATATTACTAGTAATATTTATTATAAATTTTGAAATGTTAATCAAAGTAAAATATAATTAAAAGATAATAACTCACAATCTCATGTTGTATTGCTACAAAGGCATTGGAGCCAAAGGTTGGTCGACATTTGACCTGATACCTAGACAATTTGGCTTTTTCACTTTTTTCCTAATCGTACACGTAACAAAATCTATTATAACTTCTATAAATCACAATTCATAAATACTAAAATATAATCAGTTGTAAAATTAAGTTTTGTGATCAAATTAAATAACCTTTGTAGCTGATTGCTCCCAATATTCGCATAAATCTATCCACTCCCTCACTGTCACATTATGCGGCTTAACATCCCTTCTATGCTTGGTATAATGCTTTTTTAAATGATATATGTGATATTTAGACCTTAAAGAAAGAAACTTCTTGACAACAGCATGTACTTCGTTATCTGTCCTCATTCCCTTGACTTCTAACTTTTTCTGCAAAAAATTATAAATTATTGGTCAAAGCTTTAGGCATATCGAAAACACGTACAAATTAAATAGTTTTATAATACTTACGTCTAATTTATCGAATGCAATGTCCAACTTCTCATTAGTTATTTTTTTTTCTATTTTGTTCTTACAGGTAAGGAAGTTCAGGATACCACACCATTCTCATTCAATAATTTGGCAGACTGTATGGAATTGGTTGGTTGTCCTTTATTGGGGGAGATCTCTATCTCCAATCTCTTACCTATCGCCTTAATAATCTTTTCCAATCTATATCCTTTTATGACACCCCTTGTCTTTTTCGGATCAATCGTGGATCCTAAAATATAACAAAGGAATATTTTACAATAAGCATATAATATGCTCTTAATTGGTTAGATAAACAAAATTATTAAACTTATATGTTTCACCAAAGTGATGTGAAAGATCATACCTGCAATGCTTGCAGAGGTAGCAAGTGGTAATGATTCCTGTGAATTTTTACCCGACTCAGGTTCCCTGTGTGGATGACGTGAAACGTGAGCACTAATACTAGGAAGAATAGTGTCCTTTATTGGTGGCTGATTATAAGAAGCTAGAGGCATCTCTTAAGAAATTGATGGAGAACCACTATTGCATCGCATATTCAAAAGTTGTAGATACTTATCTCTAGGATGAGTAATAAGCATAGATGTGACATCTCTTAGTATTGGAGTAGGCTCACAAGGTCTAGGTGTGTGATCTTTTGGCTATGTAGGAGCAGATGCTCATCAGCTACACTTCCAAGAAGCTGATGGTACCGCAACTACAATTGTGACGGTACTAAGCTAATGCAGCCTTATTTTTCTTCTTGGGTAGACCAAATCCTATGTGAATCAGCTGCATTCAATTCGACATTAGATTTCAATGATACTACTAATTGACCACCAAAAAGCACAAACTGAAAGTATATATTTGTCTCCACCAGCCTTAATCTTCTGAGGATCAGAAAGCACAAACTGAAATTATACATGCATGCCATTGAATTTTGACTATGGATGAAAATGAAAAATCAAATACGCTTGCAAAAATAATGTACAGTATATAAGTTCAAACACTTTATCCGATCCTAATCTCAACTCACACACAATAACGAAATGATTCATGTTTACATAAATTTTACTATAGTTTATAATATTGTATATGCATCACAACTCTTAATAATTTTGATTGGACAAAACTTTATATAAGTCAAGAGATACACATAACCCAATTCAAATTTAAAAATTGACTTTTTATATTAACTTTAAAATTCTTTTAAAATCTGCATACAACAATAAAGAGAAAACTTCGCCTTTGGTCAATTGAGGCTGAACGAATCTTTTTGCAACAACAATGAGCACAGCAACTAAGAAATTAGCTCTCCTTGAACCTTCAACAGTGTGATGCTTTTTGCAATGACTGCATGAGCATCCAAGAAATAAATGATAAGTCCATCCACAATTTCAAGTGTTATAAAACTTTGATATAATGCTCAAGTTAAGGACTCCAACAGCAACAACAAAAGCAAAAGCAAAATATAGAGAGAAGTAAAAATGTAATATTATCTTTTATTCTAGCAAAAACAACAAAGGTTCAATTGCATAATAAGAATTTATAGATCACAATACAAGAATGAATCATGATCATATTTCCTAGCCCCATAAGAAATTCAAAGACAAACTGGATTTAAATTACACACTTTTAAAGACTCTGTTAATTGTAATAGCTCTGGACTTTCAAAGGGATGAGTTTTGGAACCGAACTAAAAAGTTTTTTTCTTACAAGAAGATTCATATCACCAAACAAATAAAAAGTCGCTGACAACAGGTCACCACATCATTGTATTAAGCCCTAAATCCAGCACATTTTACTAATGATTAAAATTTCAGCTCCCAAGCAAGCTAGACAAATTGTCTTCATAGAGTTTATCTGAACATGACTCAGCAAAGTGCCACATATAGAAAAATGAAAAAAAAAGGTGTAAATTAATTGCATACCTTATGCAACGGTGCATTCCTCGCTGGTGGCACTAGCTTGATTAACTTGGCACTCTATGCCTAATCAAAAAGAAATTATTACAAAATCAAACAATAGAAGCAAATTAATAATCATGCAACCAAATAACAAAAGCAAATCAAAGCTAAAAGAAGTTAACTTATAGAGATCTATGATGTGGTTTCTGCCAAAAGCACAGTTGTCTACAACAATATCTGTACGCTTCAAGCAAACAATAACAATTAGAACTCTCAAATTAAAGTAAATTTTCCAGTCCACAACATTCACATATGGGTTCAGACATAGGCGATGAGCGTAAAAGAAAGAAAATCAAGAAAGTAATAAAATTAGGGTTAGGGACGAGGAGGAGAGGTTACCCTATGCCCAGAGAGTAATAGCGCTCCACTTCCTAATCTCGAAACGCTTGGGCTTCTTAATGCAGGAAGAAGGAGCAGCACTGCTAGAGGCCTCACATTTGGGTAGGAAGAAGGCAGAGAGAAGAAGCCAGAGAAAAAGAAACCAGAGAAGAAGAAATGTCAGAGAAGAAACCAACAAAATAGTGGGAAATGAACTGGCAAGAAGAAAATATTACTTTTAAGTATTAATTAAACAAAAGGAAAACACTAACAACGATGTTTTATTCAACAAAACATCGCGGTTTCTATTTCATGATGTTTTAATAAAAAATGTCGCAAAAAGTGTTACAAATCCGCAACGTTTTCATAAAACTTCATGGAAAATTTAAACTTTTCATAACGTCTTTTAAACGTCACGAAAAATCTTCATATTTAGCGACGTTTTATCAATAAACATCGTGGATTTTGTTGTTTTCTTGTAGTGACATAGACATCTCCTCTGGCTTTTCTTCTTCTACCTTTGTGTTCTTTTTTTGTATTATGCTCCAACTAATTCTTCTTCTACCTTCGCCATTTCTCTTCATTATTTTCCTCTTCTATGTTTGTGTTTTGGCTACTTTTTTCTGTTTTCATGTTCCTCCTTTTTTGTCTTTATGTTTGTCAAGGATTTTTGGGTGTACGATAATGAATCTGTAATTTAAGAGGCTAAGGATCTCAATGTCATCATAATTGCTTTGGAGAATCTTGAGGAGTAGTTAGAGCTTTATGACGTAAGTAAGCTTTTTTCTGTTTTTTTATATTCCTCGTTAAATTGGGTTTTGCTAAGACATATTATGTTTGGTTCTGATGGTTGGTGAGATATTAGAGGAAATGGGTACAACAATACTTGGAAATGAATTTGAATTGTTATGGTTAGGCATATTTTGGTTATCGAATTACTAGTTGAATATATCAATTCTAGGTTTTTGTACTAAGCCCTAACTCTAGAATTCTTATTTCCACTTATTTATCGACGGTAAATTATACCGTCGGTAAATGTCGTCGCAGATAACATCGCCTCACCGACGGTCTTAATGACCGTAGCAATATTTCTCCGACGGCATCGTAATTACCATTCCGTCGTAAAATAAATACCGACAACAATGTTTCGGTCGGTAATTCCATCTTTAAATTGCGACGGAAACATTCGGTCGGTTATTTTAGCTTCGGGCAGTTCACCGACCGAATTTCGCTCCACCATATTCCGTCGATGAATAATTCCACCGACGGAAATCTTATGTTTACCGATGGTAATTTCCGTCAGTAAAACACTTATTTCTTGTAGTGTGTGATTGGTTTCCCAAAAACTAAGATTTCTCCCTTTCTGAAGGTATTGAATTACAAGTTCAAAGCTTTTTATGCTTGGTCATAAAAAATTGATATCTTAATTACTGAAATGGAAACATAGAGTTTCTGTTTATTGTTGAAAGAATATCCAATTTTGTCCTCTTTAACAAACTTCTAAATAGGCATAGCAGTCCTAAACCATTTACATATTTTCAAGTTATTTTATCTTTCCAGATCATTAAGAATTTCATTAGAGGCTTAAGCCTTATCATAGGGACTTTCTTTTTATGTGATGTGATGAAGTTATAGAAAAAAAATAAGCATTATACCCACTTAAATTGATCCTGATTCTAATTGATCTAGTTATCAAAAATAAAATATTTCTAGGTTTTCTTCTGCATACATTTGTTGGTGTAGTGTTGAAGCTAATTAATGGTAAACTGTGAAGGTATTCATAAAGATTCGGAGAAAATCTTGTTTTTTCGCTTATCTTACTCTTTTATGTGCAGCCTTGTTCTGTGAAGATTGATTATTATTTTGAGAAGATTGCTTGTCCTGGGAAGTTTGCAAAGTATATCAATTGAGTACTCGAGTGCCTAATTGATACATTTAAGTGCAGCTTGTGTTTTGTATTTGTTTTTGGTCTTTTATTCTAATTTAGGAAATGATTTGATGATTTCGAAATCAATATGTTTAAAATGAAATTACTAAAGGAAGTGAATTTGTAAGGAAGAGTTTATGAACTTTAAAATCTTCTTTGGTAGCTTAGTATCTAAGATTTGGAAAGAGAGGAATATTAATCTACACAATTTTATACATTTCATTTTGTTTGTGGACCACAAGTGCACCGTTGTCGAAGTAAGTAATAAATCAGTAAGAACTGAGTTGTGTCCACAGGGATTATGAGAAAGTTCAAATATATGCTAGCTAACAGTGTTTGAAATTGGGTTGGGTAAAATTTTAGGAAATGAAAAGCAATGTAAAGAATTATTAAAAACTCAAAGGAATTTCTAAGCAAATTCCCAATTCATTGAAACCAAAATAACTATGAATACGACAAATCTATGCAATAACTAATTAAGAAAAGAGTGCAACAATTGACTAATTAAAAGTATTAACTTCAATGGAGAATGACTTTCTCTTAGGGAATGATATTTTTGTCAACCTTAATATTGAATTAGCTATCCTCCACAAATGAAAAATTCTAACCTTGTATGTGAACTTTAAGAGTAATTAATGTCCTTCTCCCAAAGGTAAACTAATGTATCAACTCTAGACATCATTTAGTAATCCTTTACTTAAGTTCTTCTTAGAGTTTTTTAAGTTCCAAATCCAAACCTTCTATTTTAACTTTCTAAGTTTCTTGGGTCTCCCAACTCATAAGAAAATCCTAGCTAAAATTTTTTCAATCTTCCAACAAAACCCCCCTTTTTTCAAAGGTGAATTTATACCAAGCAAACTTCGAGTGATCTAAAGTAAGAACAAATAAACCCAAGAAAAATCAACAAGTATATGAATATTCAGTTATGAATTCTAGCAGTATTCAATGTTAAAGCATCACCAAAATTTCAAATTCGTAAGAGAAATTGAGGTTCTAGCCACAAATCATCATGCTAAGCAATCCAAAAACATAAACCCTAGATAAACTCATGAAGGAATCAAATAAAAATGAAGAGCATGGCTCCAAAATACAGCAGAATAATGTGCTCTCCCCTCTCTTTGCGTGGCTGCTTTGTTCTTCAGTTGAGGCTATGTGCGTTCTTCTAATGGAGGCTACATCGTTGGAGTGAAGGTAGGCTTTATTGTCTTGTAGTTGCGTGGTTGTTTTGTGCATGATTGGAGGATGCTTTGGAGGCTATATGTGTGAGTCTATGTTGGTGAGTAGAGGCTGCGTTAGTGGAGGTGTGTGGCAGCTGTATTGTGTGAATGGAGTGGAGGCAGGCTGCCTGCGTTGTTGTGAATGGAGGGTGCGTCGAAATGGTGGTTGCTGCGTGTTTGGCAGTGAATGGAGGTTGTGTCTTTACTTCCCTGCTGCTATCGTCTTTTTTTTCTTTCTTGCAAAACGCTAGGTTGTGCTGTGTTTTTTTGGCTCCTCCTTTTCTTCTCAAAACACATTGAGCCTTTCCCTTTTTCTTCTCTTGTTGTGCAGCATCTTTCTCCTCTCTTAAAAACCAAGACCGAACCCCCTTTTGCTTCCTTGGCTGCACTGCGTGTCTCTTTCTTTTTTAGCTACTTTTGATTGCTTTTCTCCAAAACTACTCATAACATCCAAATATAATATCAAAACAGTAATTTAGAAAATATCTACCCCAAAGAACTACACAATTAACCCAAATTAATGCATCAAATAATAGCCTATCAATATCTTTATTAAATACCCCCACACTTGAACTATTGCTTGTCCTCAAGCAATTTAAACATTAAAAAAATCATCAATTCGTTTTCAAAGAAAATCAAGTGTATGCATTCATTCAAACTTCAGTAAACTTCAGCTTTGAGCTACTACATATATCATAATTTTTTCATCAATGCACATAAACAAGGTCAAAGGTAGACATCATTGATCAAAGGCACATATAAAATTCATATGGATTTTTCTCACGTTTTTGCTCGAATCAATCAAGTGTTTAGGGTCAGTGTTTCACTCAAGACTCCCTCTAAAAGACTACAATGCCATAGGCTTACATATTCACCAATTCTCAACCACATAAAATACACACAAACATGGATCAAAAGGACTTTTATTTAGGGTTGTAATGGGGTTTAGGTTAAGGTAGGATAAAAAGGTCACGGGTCAACTCACAAGCATTAGCAAAGCACTAAGTAAAAGGGACAACTAAATACAAAGTCTGAGATAAGCAAATGAATACATGAGACTACTACTACTCATCACTAACTAATGCTACTATGTTTGATTCTTTTTCTTTTTCTTTCTTTTTCTTTCTTTTTTTTCTTTTTTCTTTTTTTTTACTACTAACAAGGGAAAACAATAAAAACAAGAGAAAGCAAAAGCAACATAAATCAATAAAATATGAGTAGGAGAATCTCTATAAACATCCCAGAATAATAAATAAGCTCAAAAGTCCCAAACTATAGATCAAATGATCACTTAGTATTTCATTATACTTGTGAATGGGGAAGGCTAGTGGAGTTTTAGAATTTTAAGTGCTTATTTTGCTATCAAAAAAGGTAAAGGTTCAAAAGAGGTTGCAAGGGATAATGTATAAGGTGGGTCATTTAAGCTAATGGGTTTAAAGCAAAGAATACCTTAATCATTTCCATAAAGCATGCATCTCATAGTTTCAAACCGGCTCAATGTAAGTTTTGGAGGTAATCTTCCTAGGAGAGTATCACACATAAAAAAATATAAAATGAATATAAAATCCATTCCTGTAGACTCAAAAACCTCACATGTGCTTATATGAAAATACATCAAAATTTTATACATTACCTAATCACTCAAGTATCAAATTATTGATTGGGTTTATGTAACTAACTACTTCAATCACTCCATATGATTCACCTTTCACTCAAGCTGCCTAATTCAAATTCAAGCACACAACTCAATCCTCAGTCCAACTACTATGAAAAATTGGCATGGTTCAACCTTCATCACAGTTCAAGTGTAAGATTGCAAAAATTTTAAAATTGGTCTCATCCCCACACTTAAATAGGACATTGCCCCCAATGACCTAAAAAAATAAGGAGATGAGAACATAAGGACTCCCTAGATCAAAGAAGGCTTAACGATTTGAAATCAAAATTCTCCAATCTTACGTTCCTAAAAAAACAAAACAGATAAAAAGCAAATAAGGTTCTCAAATGAAAGCAATAAAAAGAAACTAAATAACAAAGAAATAAAATGAAAGGATAAGATTGGGTTGCCTCCCAACAGGTGCTACATTTAACGATGATAGCTCGACGTAGCCATTTGATCATGGGTCCTTGAGTAAAATGCTTGCAATGTTTCTCAACTCTTGACCATAATAAGGCTTCAATCTTTGCCCATTCACTTTAAAAGTTCTTCCATCACTTACCTCAACTTCAATTGCTCTATAGGAGGTAACATTTTTCACAATAAAGGGTCCCAACCATCTAGAGTGCAATTTACCTGGAAAGAACTTCAATCTCGAGTTAAAAAGCAGAACTTTCTCTCCGGGGCAAACTCTTTCCTCATGATGTGTTGGTCATGCCATTTCTTAGTTTTCTCCTTATAGATTTTGGAGTTTTCATATGATTCATTTCGAAATTTTTTCAATTTAAACAACTGTAGAGACCGATTTTTAACCAATTTTTCCCAACAAGCCTTGTTTTCCAACTCCACCAGAAGATGACAAGCTTTTCCAAAAACCAAATGATACAGAGACATGCCAATTGGAGTCTTGAAAGCTACCCTAAATGCCTAAAGGGCATCATCAAGCTTGAGAGCCCAGTCTTTCCAGTTAGGGTTCACCGTCTTCTCAAGAATGTCCTTGATCTCTCGATTTGATATTTTAGCTTGGCCATTTGACTATGGGTGGTAAAGTAAAGCAACCTTATGACGAACTCCATATTTGGTTAAAAGATTACCTAGAAGCTTGTTGCAAAAGTGGGTACCTTCATCACTCATAATGCCTCCTGGAGTGCTGAATCTTGTGAAAAAAAAATTTCTTGAAAAATCTTAGAACAACCTTGGTATCATTTGTTGATGAATCTATGGCTTCAACCCATTTTGATACGTAGTCCACTTCCAAAAGGTTATATGATTGTCTAAAAGATTTGGGGAATGGTCCCATAAAGTCGATACCCCAAAATCGAAAAGTTCTACCTCAAAAATGTTGGTTAAAGGAAGCTCATGACATCGTAAGATATTACCCAATTATTAACATTGGTCATATGTCTTAGTGAAAGCATAGTTGTCCTTATGAAGCGTAGGCCAATAGAAACCAGATTTGAGAACTTTTGTTGCTATTCTTGTTGGGCCAAAGTGACCTCCATATGGTGATGAATGACAATGCTACAAAATTGCTCAAACTTCATCTTCCAGAATACATCTTCGAATCACTTGATCGAGGCCTCTCTTAAACAGTAAAGGTTCATCCCATAGATAATTTTTTGCATCAAATAGTAACCTTATTTTAGATGGATTTAAATCCGAAGGAATCAAACCTGTAGCTAAATAATTTACTACATTGGCAAACTATGGAAGGTTTTGATTGACTTTGAATAACTGCTCATCTGCGAAAGTCTCCTGGATAGATATTGGTGGCTTTGATTCCTAAGGCTCTAATCGAGATAGATGGTCAGTAACTACATTTTTTGTCTCCTTTTCGTCTTTGATCTCCATATTAAACACTTATAAAAGCAACACCCATCGAATGACTCACAGCATAGCATCTTTCTTTACAAACAAATATCGGATTGCTACATGATCTGTGAAAACCACAACCTTAGACACAATGATATACAACCGAAACTTATCCAAAGCAAACACAATCGCTAACATTTCCTTCTCTGTAGTAGTGTAATTTTGCTGGATATCTTCCAAAGTCTGGCTAGAGTAGTAGATAACCCTGAACACTTTCTCCCGCCTTTGACCTAAAGCTGCTCCCATTGCGAAGTCACTCGCATCACACATAATTTCAAACGATTATTGCCAATCAGATGTGATCATCACAGGAGCTGAAATCAACTTTTTCTTAATCAACTAAAAAGCCTTCAAGCATTTCTCATTGAATTCAAATTTCAAATCCTTCTCTAAGAGATTGCAAAGGGGTTTCGCAATCTTGGAGAAGTCTTTGATGAATCTCTGGTAAAATCCTGCATGTCCAAGGAAACTATGGATACCCTTTACATTTGTCAGTGGAGGAAGCTTTTCAATAGTCGTTGCCTTGGCTTGGCCCACTTCAATGCCATGAGCAAATATTTTATGACCCAACACAATTCCTTCCCTCACTATAAAATGGCATTTCTCCTAATTTAGCACCAAGTTGGTATCCTGACATCTTTTCAACACTAGAGATAGATTATGTAAGCACTTCTCAAATGAATCACTAAAAACAAAAAAAAATCTTCCATAAAGACTTCCATGAAATTCTCAACCATATAAAAAAAGATAGCCATCAGCTTTGAAATGTAGCAGGAGCATTGCAAAGACCAAAAGACATGCGCCTAAATGCAAATGTGCCAAAAGGGCAAGTGATGTGGTCTTTTCTTGATCTTCAAGTGTTATGGCTATTTGGTTATATCGTGAATACCCATCTAAAAAACAATAAAATGCATGTCCAGCAAGTCTGTCCAATATCTGATCTATGAATGGCAAAGGAAAATGGTCCTTCCTAGTGGCTTTGTTCAATTTCCTATAATCCATGCAAACCCTCCATCCAGTGACTGTCTTAATGGAAATAGTCTCATTGTTATCATCTTTGACTACAATAAATCCACCTCTTTTAGGAACAAACTGAGTAGGACTAACCCATAAACTATCAGAAATTGGGTAAATGATTCCAGCCTTAAGCCACTTCTGAATTTCTTTCCTAACCACTTCCTTCATTGCTGGGATCAATCTTCTTTAGGGTTCAATGCTAGGGGTGAATGACTCCTCTATAAGAATTTTATGCATTACAATAGAAGGACTAATTCCCTTAACATTTGAAATTGACCAACCCAATGCATTTTTTAACTCCTTTAACACCCTAAGCAGTTTTTCTTCTTCTAAAGGAGTCAATAAAAATGAAATAATGATAGGAAAAGTTTGATTAACACCAAGAATGCATATTTCAAAATTTCAAGCAAGGGTTTCAAATCAATTGATGGGTGCATATCTTTCACTTCACCAACAACATCAGTATTAGTCACAAAAGACAAAGACTAGGTTTGATCAAATTTTTTCAAGCATTCAAAAGAATCTAATACCATTATAAAACAAGTATCCTCATCATCCATAACATCTTTTCTAAACATACCTTCCAAATATGACAATAATGGGTCTTTAGATATAGCAGACAGAAAAGATGTTATCACATAAGAGGATATGACATCCACTCAGTTACAAGTCGGTGTATTACTTGAATGTTTGAGCGATCTGTATATGTTGAACCTCACCTTCTCGCCATTTACATGCAAGGTTAGTTCCCTTTATTGCATATCAATCACTGTGCCTTTGGTAGCCAAGAATGGTTGTCCAAGTATGATTGAGGTCTCCTTATCTTCTTCCATGTCAAGCACCACAAAGTCTGCAGGGAGAATAAATTTGTCTACACGAACAAGAACATCTTCTACAATACCTCGAGGATAAGTGAAGGAACAGTCAGCTAGTTAGAGACAAATTGTCAATGGCTTGACTTCTTCTAATCCCAGCTTTTGGAAGATGGAAAGAGGCATGAGATTTATGCTTGCCCCTAAATTGTAAAGCTCTTTACTAAAATATATGTTGTCAATCTCATAAGAAATTGTGAAGCTTCTCAGATCTTTCAATTTCTGCGGTAACTTTCTTTGCAAGACTACACCATACTCCTCGACCATCAATGTCATCTCATAGTCTCCAAATCTCCTCTTTTTGGTAACAATGTCCTTGACGAATTTTGTGTAATTCGATACTTGCTCAATAGCTTCAATCAAGGGAATGTTGATCTCAAGTTTTTTAAAGACTTCAAGGAATTTTGCGAATTGATCATTGATTTTCTTCCATTGAAATCTTTAAGGATATGGCAACTTGGGGATGATTTTTGTTTACAGCTCCCCTTCTAGTTTCTTCTTCAAGTTAACTTCCTTCTTAACTTGTGTAGGTGCACTTGCTTCTTCACAAGTATTCTTTCGTTCATTATCATTAGATTGAGTGGAGCTCTTTTCTTTAGGTTTCACCTCTTCCAATTCTTTTCCACTTCGAAGAGTGATGGCCTTGTACTACTCTCTCGGGTTAGTTTCAGTATTACTTAGAAATGTCCTCTGAGTCAAATTCCCAACAGCGTTTGTAAGTTGTCCCATTTGAACTTCCAAACCCTTCACTGAAGACCCAATACTGGTTACTTACTTCTTTAGCTCGTCCATATCTTTCTTGTTTTTGTGGAAACGGTTCCTTGTCTCAATTACAAAAGTGCCAATCATTTCTTCCAAGGAGGGTCTCCCTTTCGTCGGTGGTGATCCATATCCAAGTGGGTGGGGCATGTTCCTTTGAATGCCATAGTTATATTGCTACTTAGAGTTGTAGCCTTGACCATATTGATTTCCCATTGGTTGTGACTTAAATCCCAAGTTCCTTTGGTTAACAAATTGGGCTTGTTCTACCCCTCATCATCGGTGTAAAATGAATGACTAGTAGTCGCCACATGCTCATTGTCTTTCCTTTTATAAATTTTGAAAATTGATTCATTAGGGCTATCAATTGAGTAGATAATTAAGTCACTTAGTCCACTTTTAAAATTTCTCTCCTTTCATTAGTTCTCTTGGAGGGCCACTGGTAGCTGTTCGAAGCCATATCTTCCAATAATGCACATACTTCTTGAGATTCTTTTCTCATTAGAGTACCATCTGCTACTGCATTTAGGATGGTTCAAGTCTGGCTATTCAACCCATTGTAGAACATTTAAACTTGTACCCACTCTTGATATCCGTGATGTGGACACTTTCTCAAAAGGTCTTTATACCTCTCCCAAGCTTCGTGCAATGGTTCCAAGTCATACTATCTAAACGTATTGATCTCAACTCTTAACTTCACAGTTTACCAAGTGGAAAAATTTTAATCAAGAATTGTTGTTCCACCTCTTGCCAAGTTCACATTCTATTAGCATAAATTGAATGAAATCAATGCTTTGCTTTGTCCCAAAGAGAAAATGGGAACAAAGTGATCCTAATGTCATCTTGCGTGGCCCCTTCAGTCTTGATAGTGTCACATAATTCCTAGAACCTTGCAAGATGATCATTTGGATCCTCCATTGGTGCCCCTCCAAACTGATTTGTTTAAACCAAATTGATGAATTCGAGTGAAATATGAAAATTCTGAGCATGAACATTAGGTCTCTGAATGTCGTGATAATTGTCTACCACTATAGGTTGGAAATATTCCCTAATAGGACATTGGGGTAATTGATCCTATTTATCTCCTCTTCCATTTCCTCTATTCAAATTAGCTACACCAAGTCTGGCCTCCAACTGAGCTAATCTTTGAGCCATTTCATCCCTCTCCCTTTGAATTCTTTGAAGTTCTTCTGCTTGATTTTCCATTTTCTTTTACCAATGAATTAACTTTACTATTATTTCCAACTCTAGGTCAAAATGTCTTTTTTGCCCTCTAGTAGTTCGGGACATACAATCTCTTACACACAAGCTGTGTAAGAAAATGAGAAATGCAAAAAGAAAAAGAAAACAAATAAGTTACTCTAGGGATAAAAAGAAAATCAACAAGTAAATTCAAACTAGCTATAGAAGCAAACATTCAAACATTAATCCTCGATAACAGTGCCAAAAACTTATTTGTGAATCGTAAGTGCACGGTTGTTGAAGTAAGTAATAAATCGGTAAGAACTGAGTCGTGTCCACATGGATTATGAGAAAGTTCAAATAGATGATAGCTAATAGTGTTTGAAATCAAGTTGGGTGAAATTTTGGGAAATTAAAAGCAATGTAAAGATTTATTAAAAACTCAAAGATATTTCTAAGCATCTACCCAATTCATTGCAACCACAATAACTATGAATATGACAAATCTATGCAATAACTAATTAAGAAAAGAGTGCAACAATTGACTAATTAAAAGTATTAACTTCAATAAGGAATCACTTTCTCTTAAGAAATGATATTTTTGTCAACCTTAATATTGAATTAGTTGTCCTCCATAAATAAAAATCCTAACCTTGTATATGAATTTTAAGAGTAATTAATCCCCATCTCCCAAAGGTAAACTATTCTATCCACTCTAGAATGACTTAGTAATCCCTTACTTAAGTTCTTCCTAAAGTTTCTTAAGATCCAAACCCAAACCTTCTATTTTCACTTCCTAAGTTTCTTGGGTCTCCTAACTCACAAGAAAATCCTAACTGAAATTTCTTCAATCTTCTAGCAAAATCTCCCTTTTTTCAAAGGTGAATTTATACTAAGCAAACTTCCAATGATCTAAAGTAAGAACAAACCCAAGGAAAATCAACAAGTATATGAATATTTAGTTATGAATTCCAACAGTGATCAATGTTAAAGCATCACCAAAATATCAAATCCGTAAGAGAAATTAAGGTTTTAGCCACAAATCATCATGCCAAGCAATCCAAAAGCATAAACCCTAGATAAACTCATGAAGGAATCAAATAAAAATGAAGAGCACGAATCCAAACTACAGCAGAATAATATTCTCTCCCCTCTCCTTGCGTGGTTGCTTTGGTCTTCAGTGGAGGTTGTGTGTGTTCTTCCAGTGGAGGCTACGTCATTGGAGTAAAGGCATGCTTTGTTGTCTTGTGGTTGAGAGGATGTTTTGTCCGTGAGTGGAGGATGCTCTGGAGGCTGCATGCGTGAGTTTATGTTAGTGAGTGGGGGCTGCGTTAGTGGAGGTGTGTGGCAGCTGTGTTGTGTGAATGGAGTGAAGGTAGGTTGCATGTGTTGGTATGAATGGAGGGTGTGTCGAAGTAGAGGCTGCTACGTGTTTGGTAGTGAATGGAGGTTGAGTCTTTTACTTCCCCGCTGCTACCCTCTTTTCCTTCTTGCAAAATGCTGGGTTGTGCTGCGTTTTGTGGCTCCTCCTTTTCTTCTCAAAACATGCCCTTTTTCTTCTCTTGCTGCGCAACGTTTTTCTCCTCACTTAAAAACCAAGACCGAACCCCCTTTTGCTTCCTTGGCTGCGCTGCGTGTCTCTTTCTTTTTTAGCTACTTTTGACCTCTTTTTTCCAAAACAACTCCTAACATCCAAATATAATATAAAAACAGTAATTTAGCAATATTTACCCAAAAGGACCACATAATTAACCCAAATTAATGCATTAAATAATAGCCTATTAGTATTTCTATCACATTTTAAACACTAGGTAAAAGTTGCAAACTCCTAGACATTCATTAACATGCTTTAATTTTTATTCAACTCCTTATCATCAGTCTTGGTATTTGATTTTAATTAGGTTATACAATAAACTCTTAGGCATTCAACCACATATTTCATTTCTATTACTTCAACATCCTTTTTAAAATCATTCCCATTTTTCTTTTTTAAATCCCCAAAACTTTGAAAGTATCATAAGGTGTTTAACACCTTTCCTATTATACAATTAGATTCTAAACTCATTTTTCTTGTTAGGACATTTTCAATTCTTCTTTGAGGTTTTCCTCTATCTTTCCTTAATAACATAGATTGGCAACTCCATTAAATACCTTATTCAATATTATATCACATCTCTTTTTTAGGACAATAGAAAAACATTTGTGATAATTACCATTCTTGTGTCTAGATATTTTTAACAACTATAATAATTATAAAATGTTCTAAATATTTATTTTTACGTTATCTAAGACAAATTTGGACCATATAATAGGGAATAACATATCCTTCATACATTACTTTATGTAAATTAATTTCATCTGGATTAAATGATTTGCAATTATCTTTAATAAAAATATATGAGATATTGGTGATCAATTAATTAATTCATATTGAGATGATTATGCTATAAAACTAACACAAAAAAAGTCATTACTAATAAACTTCATCTCTAATAAAATCAATACTATTTATATGAATAATAGAATATAATATCTAGCAATTTCAAAATTTTTAACTTAATATAGCATGCAACATATGACCTTCCCATCATATAGACATAGTATATTAGTTATATTGATTGCAAATACTAGTCTCACACTCTTACATAATGCTTCCACACATTGTTTTTAGTTATATGCATTCTAATGAACTAAAAAATATAAATGGTATGACCTGTCCTGTGATGATGTTGACCATATTGCCTTAACCTTTTTTATGCTTACTTTATATTTAATGTTCATACTTTTAATCTAAATGTCATTCATATTCTAATTACTTCTTTAAAATTTGTGAAATTTGTCTTCTTCCAAGGTTACTTGTCTATTTATTAAGGGTATGGATACCTTATTACATTTGTTTTGATCATTTTTCAAATACTTCTCTTCTCCTTACATTGATATTTAATATAAGACAATTTATTCTTGACATCACTTGAGGATAGAAAAGCTATTAACCAACATTAGATCTAATTCTACCCAAACTTTTCTATTTAGCGAAGACCGTAGCTTTAAATATGCAAATTTAGTCAATTTTTAAATGAATCCTATATTTGCTTAGAAGACATCTCTTGCTCTCGTAAGATGTGTCACTGCTTCAAATAGGGGGTATTGTAGAAAAAAAAGCTACAAAATCTAGTTACACATCTTGCTCTCGTAAGATGTGTCACTGCTTAGAAGACATCTTTTGGTTGTATCCAGTCGGTAATGAATAGGTCAATGAGAAGGTAATAATAGTGGATTCCTTCACAGCTGATTCAATAGGAGGTTATTTATGTATTTGTAAGGAAATCTCTCTTTTTTAGTCATATCTCGAGATTTTTTTTAAGTTATTGATCTTGGCTAGCATATAGATGCTGAACTTGATTTCATAACGAGTGACAATGGTTCACAACCCGAGGGTGTTGAAATATGAAGCCTTTGTCTATAGTCAGCTTTTTTTTGCAATTTTCTCTCACATGGTAGTTACGATTGCTATTCTTTGTTTTAGGTGTACATATTCTAGATTATTCTCTTGATGAGGTGTAAATAATAAGTTTTTTTTCTTAACAAGGCACAGAAACCTCGTGCTTGTTTTGTATGTATCGAATGTATTCTTTTACAAAATGAAGAAAACTTTTCCCAACCTACTATTCTATTACTCTACTCTGTTCTCTTCTACAATGACAGAAAGCTAAATCTGTACATTATCTTCCTATACGTAATCTGATCATGGTATTAAAGCCTACCTCTTGAATCTGCATTTCTTCTGCTTACCCCTGTTTAAACTTAATACCATTTTTGTTGTTTCATCATGGCGAACAATGATGAAGTTCTTGACCCTACAAATAGAACTATAAACTTGATTCAAAATTCAGACGATCCTTTGTTTTTGCAAGGATCTGACAATCCTGGAATGGCCCTCGTAACTGTATTGCTCAATGACAACAATTTTTTGACATGGAACAAATCCATAAAGAGCGCTCTAGCAGCTAAGAACAAACTGGGTTTTATTAATGGCAGCCTAGTAGAGCCAACATCGAAATGGAGAAGGGTGGATGAAATGGTTAGCTCATGGATAATTAGTTTTATGCAAAAGGAAATAGCAGAAACTTTCATCTACTCTACCTCTGCTAGAACACTTTGGCAAGAACTGGAGGAACAGTTTGGCGAAAGCAATGGTCCACAGATTTATCAGATTCAAAGACAAATTTCTTCTATGGAGCAAGGTAATTCTTCTGTTGTTATGTATTATAGTAAGATGAAGAAATTGTGGGAAGAACTAAATGTTTTACAGCCTATTCCCCAATGTTCTTGTGGTGCTCTGAGAGGTTGTACTTGTAACGCTGCTAGAGATTTTCTAGACATTATGTCTCAGACTAAACTCATACAATTTCTTATGGGTTTAAATGAAATTTATGATAATGTTAGGAATCAGATTTTGGTCCTAGAACCTATGCCGTCAGTTAATAAGGCTTACTCAATGATTCTGATAGTAGAAAAACATAAGAATGTACAAACAAATTTTTCGGAGAATGCTGAAATGAGTGCTATGGTAGTTAAAGGAGTGCGATCTGGAGATGAAACTAATATAAGTACTTCTTATAAGAAAATGGAATTACAAAAGAAGAATGATAGAAGCTGTGACTATTGCAAAGGGGGAGGACATACCAAGGATACATGTTTCAAACTTCACGGATATCCAGACTAGTATAAACAATTGAAGAAGGACAGAGCTGCAACTGCAAAGGGAAGAGTCAACATGGTTAACAGTCCTTTTGAGGATAATCCCAATGATGACATAAAAGATTTAGTGAAGCAGTGGTCACCTGCAGTTACAGATATACTTCAGCAAGAGATTGCCAAGATTCTGAAGGGGAAGCAGGTAACAACAACAGAACAAATCAATTTTGCCTAGATCTCGGATTTTGCAGGTAACTATGTGCTAAAACCTATATCTAATGAACTTAAGGATGAATGGATTGTGGATACTGGTGCAACTAACCATATATGTGCATTTAAACACTTATTCACCTCACAAAAAACCTTAACCAGAAAAATTCTTGTTCACTTACATGAGGAGACTGCTAAACAGGTCAAGTCATGCAGTGATGTGTTCTACATAATAGTATCAAGTTGAAAAATGTCTTATACATTCCTGGTTTTAAACACAAATTTCTATCAGTAAGTAAATTGCCTAAAACAGAATCTTTGTGCTGTAGTGTTTACCCGAAGTTTTGCATTTTTCAAGACCTAAAGACTAATAGAGTCCTTGGAGTGGGGAAGTTGAGGGTAAACCTATACATATTTGATCCCAATTCATACACACCAAAAGTTATCCGTAGATACTGCAATTTTCTCAGTATTATACCTAGTAGAGCAAATGTTTGTTGGTTGAATAATGTAATTGATGTCAGTATTCCTACATGGCATCAAAGGTTGGGACGTCCTTCAGACATTGCACTTAAACATTTCCCTTTTATGAAAGAGATTGATATTTCTATTGATTGTAACATTTGTCCTCTTGCTAAACATACCAGATTGCCTTTTTCACAAAGCAATAGCAATGCCAACAACATTCTTAAATTAATTCATGTTGACATATGGGGACCATATAAACATCCTAGCATGACAGGAGCACATTATTTCCTCACTGTGGTAGATGATCTAAGTAGATGTACATGGACTTTTTTTATGAAGAATAAGAGTCAAACTGCATCTGTTTTGAAGAATTTTGTCATCATGGCTAAGAACAAATTTGAGAAGTCAGTAAAGAAAGTTAGAATTGATAATGGATTAGAGTTTGTGGGGGAAAATGTCAACAGATTCTCAAGGAGTTTGGGGTTATACATGAAAAAACCTATATCGACACACCTCAGCAAAATGGGAAAGTAGAGAGGAGACATAGATCTATACTCCAACTAGTAAGATCCTTAATGTTTCAATCTAGCATTCCAATAAAATTCTGGGGGGAAGCTATTTTACATGCCACTTTTCTGTTGAACAGACTACCTACAGCCATCCTACATTGGAAGACTCCCTATGAGATTTTGCAAAAAAAAGAGCCTTCTTATGATAACCTTAAATGCTTTGGATGTTTATTTTTTGCAATGAATACCTTACCACACAAGGATAAGTTTTCTCCGAGGGCTTTTAGGAGTGTTTTCTTAAGGTATTCACCAGGGTAAAAGGGTTTCAAGCTTTATGATCTAGACAATAATAAGATGATTGTTTCCCGAGATGTTGCATTTCATGAACATATTTATCCTTTTACCACTAAGGAAGATTAAGTTGTTATGGCCCCAAATAGCCAAATTCCTTTGCCCATCATACCTAATACCTCAAATGAGTTCATGAAGGAGGATGTTACAGGTGATAATCCTATTGAACATACACACGCAGAACCTGAAAATGATGATGATCAGTTGTAAACTAATATTTCACCTTTAGTTTCGCCCACACCTGAAACAATACCTATTAGGCATAGCACAAGATTGAGAAAACCTCCAAGTTGGATGAATGACTATGTGTCAAGCATTGAACATGATATATCAAGTTACCAAAAACCCCTACATATCAATAAACTAACCAAATACACTCCTTCTACTTACCCATACATTGTACCGAAACACTTATCAAATGCACGTATATGTTTTGTTGCCAATTCATCTGAAGTGCAGGAGCCAAAATCATACCAGGAGGCAAAGGTCAATCCAAACTGGGTGAAAGCTATGTATGAAGAGATTGAGGCTTTAGAGAGGAACGAAACATGGAAAATCACTGAACTACCAGCAGGTAAGAAGCCTATAGGATGCAAGTGGGTATTCAAAGTGAAATTGAAGGAAGATGGGAAAGTTGACAAATTCAAGGCAAGGTTGGTAGCAAAGGGTTACAACTAAGTTGAAGGAGTAGATTTTCATGAGAGCTTTTCACCTGTGGCTAAGGTAGTGACTATCATAATTTTCTTTGCTATTGTCGCATCCAAGTCATGGAATCTACACCAACTTGATATTAACAATGCATTCTTGCATGGTTATTTTGATGAGGAAGTTTTTATGGAATTACTTGAAGGATATGGCAATGATAAACCAACTCAAGTTTACAAACTAAGGAAGTCATTATATGGACTTAGACAAGCCTCTAGACAGTAGAACACAGAAATGATGTCAAAATTACAGGAGTATGGTTTTAAACAATCATATCATGATAATTGCCTCTTTATTCTCTCTAAGTCAAATATATTTCTAGCTTTGATAGTGTAGGTGGATGATGTGTTGGTTACAGGAAATTCCGAAGAGGAGATTGCAGTAGTGAAATCTTTTTTTATGATAAGTTTACTATCAAGGATCTTCACCATGCAAACTATTTCCTTGGCTTAGAAACCACAAGATCAAAAGATGGTATTTATGTTAACCAAAGGAACTATGTTTTAGATTTGATTCAAGATGTAGGGCTGATGGGAAATAAGCCTACCGCTACACCATTAATGAAAGGACACAAGATGAGCATTGATGATGGTCCAAAATTAAAAGATCCTTATTCAAACCGACAGTTAGTGGGAAGATTACTTTATTTGGGATATACAAGACCTAATTTGGCTCATGATACACAACAACTTAGCCAATACGTACATGATCCTAAACAGCTTCATTTGAAAAATGCTTTGCATGTTTTGAGATACATCAAGAATAGTCCCTCCTTAGGACTGTATTTTCCAGCAAACAATTCATTGAGATTAGAAGCCTTTAGTGATGTAGATTGGGGCTCCTGTATTGATAGCAGAAATTCATTAACAAGATGCTGCATTTTTCTAGGAAATTCACTTGTTAGCTAGAAAACGAATAAGCAAACAACAGTGTCGAAATCCTCAGCCGAAGCAGAGTATAAGTCCATGGCGTCAATAGTATGTTAGTTGCGATGGATCTCATATATCCTAAGAGATTTCCAAATCCCAGAATCCATTCCTATACCTCTTCACTGTGACAATCAGGCTGCATTACACATCACAGTCAATCTAGTTTTCCATGAAAGAACAAAACATCTGGATATAGATTATCACATTATGAGGGAACAATTCAAGCTAGGCTTCATTTCACCAAGAAAAATTTCATCATCTCAACAATTGGCAGACTCTTTTACAAAGATTCTTAGTGCTCCATTGTTTAACAAGCTAATCTCCAAGTTAGGCCTTTGTGATTGTTACAAGGCCTTAACTTGAGGAGGGGATGTTGAAATATGAAGCCTTCGTCTATTCTTTCAATGTTAGCTTTTTTTTGCAGTTTTCTCTCACATAGTAGTTACGATTGCTATTATTTGGTTTATGTAACATCCCCTCTCCTATAGGAAAGGGCATTTTGGTCATTAGGATGAGTTCGGGATATTAAATTATATCTCGGCA
>JANKYF010000005.1:67046614-67062011 GCA_029829435.1 Erythroxylum hondense | reverse complement strand
GTGAGTAACGTTGAAGAGCTGGTTGAGCTAGAGCCACCTTCTTTGTAGTTCACGCCACACACCCTTCTTTTCTTTCTACTCTCCTAATTTCTGTTAACTCTCTTTCCAATTCAAATCTAAAACCCTCTTGGTTGTTGGAGAGTAACTAACAGCTCACGTCCTCCCCCTCTTGCATCAACTCTCTTTGGTTTTATTTCAAACCCACCAGCTCACTTGGTTCTCACTTATTCACTTACTCTCCATTTCACGCACACACAACACTCACTTCCTCCTTCATGTAACGCACCCCTCCAGCTCAGTTCACGCACAGCTCAACCCCCTTCTTTGGTTCACGCACATTTCACTCTTCCCTTTTTTTTAATTCACGCACACCAGTCCCTCTTTCCTCCAAACCACTTCAGCTAACGCACCTTTTAGTTTCCCACAGACCACCTCACTTCACTCTCCCCTCTCACATGCAGCTTCAGCTCTCCTTCTTTGCTCCCCCCTCTCACATGCAGCTTCAGCTCTCCTTCTTTGCTCCCCCCTTTTCCTGTTCACTTCCTCTGGTTTTTAACGTTGATCTCTCCTTGCTAACTCACCTTGTTTTCTCTTAAACCACCAGCTCCAGTTCACGTATAGCCCACAGTCCACTCACTGCTCAACAGTTCACACACTTCACCCTCACGTTCTCTAGCTCTTCACGCCCAGCACACACTCTTCCTGGATTTTTCTTCTTTCCAGCTCACTTTCTCAGCCCCCCTTCCTTTTTCAGCATGGGTTGTGGGTCTCAAGCTCCTCTCCAGACCACGTTTTCCCTTGTTTTTACCTCCCATTTGATTCACGCATACCCACATTCCTTGCTCCCCTAGTTTTACGCACAGCCCATCTCTTTTCAGCTTTCTTTTTCTGCCTTGGCGTGGTCCTCCTCATGTGCTGCATGGGTGCTTTGGTTGTATGTTGTTGTGTTGTTTCCTTTAGCTGTCTCTGATGAGTGTAACGTTCCCAGCAAATGCAAAGTGAGTGAGTGTCTTTAATGAATGTGCGTGAATGCTCTTTCTAATTTGAAACGTTGGTGGAGTGCTGGAACTCTTTTTTAATGTGCGTCAGTGGAGTATTTAATGAATGAAGAGTGAGTAAAATGGAGAGTTCTTCTTCATGTGCGTGAATCCCTAAATAAGGAGTGAGTGCTTGGTGGGTCCTCATGTTGGTGGGTCTTCTCTTGTACTAAATAACGTTGAGGGAGTTGGTTCTCCTCTTGAATTGTGTGGTCCCTCTTGTGTGTCATTTTCTGCCAATGTCTCCCTCTTTTTCCTGGTGGGTCACGCATCTCATGCATTAGAGTCATTTGCGTTGGTCTCAAATGCATCTAGCTGGTGGTCTCTTGGATGCTTGCATGCTTTTCTTTAATTTTCTCTGTTGCTCACGCACGACTTCTCCGCATGCACGTAGCTCCTCTAGGTGATTTTTATTTCTTCTTTTTGTGGGTCCTAAGCTGTCCTCTCCAAGCTTACTCATTCACGTCTCTAGTTATCTTCTCACAGCCTTAATATTGGTGTCACATCTTCTTCTATTTTCCTTGGCTGCGTGCGTCGTCCTCTTCTGCCTTCTATCAGCTCTACGCACGCTACAGCCTCCTTTTGTAGCTGAAGCGTGATTTTCTTGCCGTCTTTTGCATGCGTTGATTTTTTATGGTCTGAAGCTCCTCCTAATGTCTGCGTGCATGATTTTCTTGCTGTATTTTTCTCTTGTCTTCATATCCTGATTTGACAATTTATTGCTCCTTTTTCTGCCAGCGATTTGCCTTGGACAGTTGTGGTCTTTTATAATTAAAATTAAGCGCATTTCCTACAAATTAAACATGAATAATTATAAATGCAAATTCAGGTAAACTAAACAATTTAGCAGGAAATATATGTATAAAACCCAATAATTAATCCAGAAATTAAGGGAAAATGCAATTAATTCTAATGATAAAAATGCCTTCAACAACAACCGGGGTTTTACCTGTAGGTGGAGAACTAGTTGGGCCCTCGATGATGAGGTGCACCTACTTGGCCCGCCTATGGGGTGGTGTGCCAGTTGGGCTCTCAGAGAGGTGTGCTCGCTTAGCCCACCTATGGGATTTCCTCGAATTAAAAAAGAGAATAGTTCCTAAAGCATTAAAATAATCAAGTTAGAGATACCAAAAAATTACAATAAATTTGTAAACTTGTTACACCTTATTATTGCTTGGTTTGGGTCTTATCCTTAAATGGATTTAGCATGCAAAGGGAAAGTTGCATACAACTGATGTCCCTTCCCCAAATCCCCAAAGTGGGAGGGTGTTGTGCAATGGGGTTGTTGTGTTGTGTTCTGTTTAAGGTATTATTGACTTCATTTCGTGTTGCTTTCTTTTAAGGTGTTAAAGAATAGATCATTAGTAATAACACTATGATTTACTTGTAGCCTCCCTTAATTCAAAAATTATCAATAAGATAAGAATTCTCAAAACTTGATATTATAGTTCTAAAGTTGCTCACAAAATTCTTATTATTGTTCCAAAAATATTTGAATCAACAACATACTCTTTAAAAAATTTTAAAGACATGTCAAATATTACTTTAATATAAATATTAAATACATCAAAATCTCAAGAATAAATGATGCTCAAAAGGTAGGAAGGCTCCATTGAAAAAACCTCTACAAGTCAAAACTTCAGGGTAATCAAGGTGGCAAAGAAATGATGATCAGACTGAGACTCTAAACAACAATAATATAATAGTAATGAAGGAGGAAACAAGTCAATTTGTCATTCATGCCAACATTATAGAAACAAATAATCATCCTTCTTTCAAGTGTTAGGTGAAGCCTAATATTAGACGCAACAAATGCAATCAATTATGCCACAATGTAAAGATTTGTAGGAGCAAAAAACAATAACAGCAAGTTGAGAATTGAATCAATTTTCTTAAGAAAAAGGGGATAAGGCAAAGCCCTTAGGTAGGTCTATCAATCACATGGCTTTAAACCAAACGAGGGGTATCAATCATGCATTTATCCTACTAAATACATGAAGTAAGCATGTATTTAACAACAAAATTTGCCCAACTGGTTAATTAATAACGGATGCATCAATCATATCACACGTAAATTAGAGCTAATTAATCAATAATGGATGCGTTACTCGTATGACACATGATGAGGTAATTTTTAAAGAGATTGATCTAACAACCATTTTGAAAATTAGAATTAGCAATGAAAAATATAGTATTTCCAAAAGAAAAGAGTAATTACAATTGAAACATGCTTTAACAACACCCAATAGAAAGTCATAGGTTAAAGAAGTCTAATAGTACGCAGTCTTACCCCTAATTAGCACAGAAGTTGTTTCTATATATTAAGTACTAAATTCATAAATGATGGCCTTTAATACCTTATTTCTATATATTAAGTACTAAATTCATAAATGATAGCCTTTAATACGTGATTTTCATATATTATATGCTGGTCAAGATTTTAGTTTTCATGTTTTTCTTAATAGTGATTGAATGAAAATAGTTCAAGATACTGTTCAATGTCCTCGTGAAATTTAAAGAAGTACGAGGTAGTAATAAAAGTCAATTGTAAAAGCAACATTCGCAGCTGCTGCTACGCCTGTGAAGTGAATCAAGCAATATTATTAAGGAAAGTCTGAATTCACTTATACATGAAGAAAGCATGAAAGACAATCAATCAACAATTATTTTAATATCATCTTTTCACAGAGTCTGCATCCATTTCAAACTACGTACACAAGCTGATCCTTCAAAATATGGCCTTGAAGAAAACCAGTATGGCAAACAAGTCGATGAACAAATCAATCCCTCCTTGGGGTTACATTTGGAATAAGATTGTCATTAAAAGAATGAAACTATTATCTCCTATTCAACTATACAAGGTATGTCGTAGGGACTTATATTACAACAACTTGACAAAGATTAGAGTCTTAAAATAATTGTACAAAATTTCAAAGGAGCAACCCAAGTGTGCATTTTAAAAACCTACAACTAGCTTCTGTACACTTTACAAAAGAGCGATACATATATATCTCAGCATTGATATTTATGCCCCAAAATCCCTTTTCTGTTAGCTCTGACCAAAATTTTTATATGCCTTCCTTCTTATGGTCACAAACTTTATATGAATACATGAGATGTTCTTAGTGATGCTATTTCTGAGAATCAGAATCATGGCCTCTCCTATTAGAGTCTGCTCGATCAAGTCTAACCATTACGAGAGCATTAGTCGAATTGAGTAACAGTCTAAGGGCAGAAGAGCTTGTGGTTCTAACTACATCATCTGGTGATCGACTCATCTTCCCCACCAATAATCCAAACACCTATAACAATGTAAATAGTTGTGTCCATGCAACTCTTTCTGTTAGAACAAAATTGAAAGCATGAGAATTGAGAAAGTACCTGTACATAGTAAAGTGCCAAAATGCGTTGATCATCTGAGAGTGATAGAACGCTACTAGCAAAATAAATAGCATTTGCCTGTATTATAGGCCAAGGTGCATCAAAAGCCTACAATATCAAATATGTAGGGAACTTAAAGTAGGTTAAGCATCTTCAACATAAGAGAGTCTCTGAAACGAAAAACAAGTCATAAATGACAAAGTTTGGAAACAAACAGACAATATACGTGAGTATTAAATATTGCAGATGGCCCATAATTTTTAACAGACATAACATAATAGGAGCAGGGGACTTTGTGGATTAGTATTGGTCCTCTCAGATTCTGGTAATTTTCAGAATAATCAACCTCCTTGTATGCTCAAGTAAAATACCATTATTTTAGCAAAATGAGAAACCTGTAATATGGATGCCATGTAAGTATCAATTCTGAAGGGAAGATGCTGCACAATTTGTCTTGTGAAGTCTCTTAGGAAGTCCTCATAGTCACTTCTGAAAAGGAGTTAGATTTTAAGAAATGAAATAGATGAGTGTTGTGCCTACTTAAGAAATCATGGTAACACCTACCGGTGATCAGAAGCAAGAGAATGTGAGCTGAATAAAGTAACTGATCCTTCCAACTCCATCAATGGAGCTACCAGTTTGAGAGTGGTCTAATTGTTCAACATTATACATGTTAAAGAACCTTCAAGAGCTCCATAAAGATGAATATATAAGTCAAATAGTAACTACTCACTCGGCATGCCTGTCTCACACTCAGATCATCATCATAAAGGTGGAGAGCCAAACGAGGAATGACAGCATGTATCTAGAAAAAGCAATTTACATCAATCAGCATGCTTAAAATCTATGAACAAGGAGATGATTCAGGTTTTCCCAGTTTTTCCATGTGATCAAACAATTATGAGTGAGAGCTAACATTAAAATTTAGATGCATGAAAGGAAAGATAACGAGAAAGAGTCACCGATATAGGTTAAAACTATAATAGGAAAAAGCAAGAAGCTTAAACTTGGTATTGAAACAAAGTTAACACAATAACAGGAAGGAAATACCTATACATCTTACTTTATCTTGATATCAACTAAGCAACTTAAGCATAAATCAGATTGAACCTAAGAGAATAAATAGAGCAAATAAAAACAAATTGATATTGTCCTTTTCAACCCAATGTTTATCATCTCATGTTATTGTATTTCAAACAATCTGGATTGTATTACATGCAGTAAGAAAGTTGAAGCAAAACCTAATGGAGATCATATGACATGGTTGTTTACTGAATAAAATAATTAGACCTTAAATTCCAAAACGAATTAATGATGCCAAAAAAGTAAGATTTATTACAGAGAATTTAAAAAGAAACTAACTTTTTCACAAAACTTCAACAGTAACCACATATTTCCAAATATAGCACGCTTTAAAATGTGATCATATTGACATTGTTGCTATATATCAGAGTCAATGCCAACCTGCTCAAGAAATATTTCACGTTGTGCTCCAACTCCATAATTGCTTAGTGATCCAAATGCTGCAAATGCATTGGCCCGCATCTTTGGATTCATGGACATCTGCTAGAACAGATACAGGAAATCTCCATGTCAGCTCAATTAAATGACGAGCATTTACCATGACATGTCGGTCTATCATGAGTGCTAGAACAGATACAATAGATGGCATAAAGCAAAATATTCCTCAGAAAAATCATATATCAATCTTGTGACTATGCACAGGTAGATGTGAAGCATAAATAATGTTCCTTAACAAATTTTATACTTCTACATGCACAAGCACCATTATGTATGTCAATTCCAGAGTCAATCCAATGTCAAAAAAAATAAAGAAAAACAAATTAGTTTATTGCATTCCTTCAGATTAATTTCGGTAATTAAGGCTGAATGTCGGATTCTCAAATGTCTCTCTTTCTGCCTCAAAACTTCTGAAAATTGCATGGTCTATTGATTCTATTTGATGATCCTAGTCGCATGTCTAGGTTCTAAACCAACTATTATGACTAATACGAAGATGGATGAAGAATCCTATGAACTTACAGTCTTTTGTTAACAACCAAATCCATAGAGACCAAAAAGTGAACATTACTGCAGTGATGCAATTTTGGAATTCACACAATAAAATATAAAATTTGAGACCCAACAATGGGCTAATACTGATACATACAATGAAGTACCAAAAAGACAAATTTCACCAAATGATAGGTCAGGAAACAGAAATCACATACAGTTTATCCATGAAAAGAGAAGAACATACTTGAAGATTGCGTAGCCGGACACAAAGATTAAGCAGAATTGGCTCTACTGCATCGTTGGGAGATGATTCAAGAATCTGAAATTGAGAAAGAAAAAAAAAGGAAGAGATTCAAGGGGATTCAATGGTGGGTAACAATATACAATCTCAAACACAGGAAAGAAAATTAGAGAACAATAAATGATAGACAAATCACCATCAGTAAGCATGAAACAGAAGTTATCTGCACAGATTCATCAAGATCATCAAGCAATGCAACTATCACACTAAGGATTTGACTAGTGTATTGGGTGATATGAATCTCTGGTATCTGCAGCCACAAAAATGAAAGAGAAAATATTGTCAGAATACATATGATCAATGAAAGATTATATTAATATGTAGTTTTACTTCCAAATTCATATGATATCCAAATTGCGGGCAAATGAAACAAAATCCTACATTTTCTTGAACATTTATGGCATGATATCTGCATAGAAAACTCCTCGTTAAACTTTTTCTCATGCAAGAAGAGCAAACTGAAAAGTGATGTCAGCAGTTGTTCACTACTGCACGACTTCCTATGGAGATCCAAAACATGAAAGCTACACGACAATGTCAAACTTTCTAGTCTCCAACCAAGCTTTACTCAAGATGTGTTCTTTTAAATTGTAAAATGTATTGAAACAAGAGGTATCAAAATATGAAAGCAATAATTATCTAAAACACCTGTACAAGCCCTCTTAAACAAAGGCGTCTAACAGTTGGAGATTCATCTGAGACATGCCGGCATAACGCTTCAACCATGTCCTCCAACAGGGAAGTGTACCCGCCACTGGAAAAGATGAAAATTTTAATTTTTCTCATATAAAAATTCAAAGTCACCATGAGTCGAAGTATCAGGGTTCAGGTTGACAAAATGTAAATGATTTTCTTCTCTGGAAGGAGTGGAAAGCTTCTAGTATATAATGGAACAAAATTTGATAGACACACTATAGAAATCACTTGCAAGATAGATGGAAATTAGAGATCAGGGAGGAATAACTCTGAATGGCATACATCTCACAAAACTATCATTTTTAGCAGCTTCAGGAAGCCCATCCTTAGAGTCTCATAACAAGCAAGCTTTTGCCTTAAATGGACCTACAAACTAAAGATCTTTGGTCGCACAAGTTAAATGCTGTAGACAATTATTTCTTGATTATATTTACTGAGGAAGTGGCACAAAGTGGAAAGACTTAGTACAAGAGTTGCAACAGAAATAGATGAAACCGCCTATATAATGAACCTTAGTAAAAGAAGTGCTCCTTGATGAGAAAAAGAGAAGGAAATCGAAGAGACAGTTTAAAATATTCAGGTTTATAATTATCCTTCACATATGTAGAAAGACTTGCACTCTTCCTTTTCTGTTGCATATGATCACTAAAGTTGCTGAGGAAACATCACACAAGGGCATAGCATAAGTACGGGACTAACAAAGTAAATCACAACTATACCCACCACAAGACAGAAAATCTGTTAGAGGTAAGACATAGGATCTAAATACAATACCTGTATCGAACAAACTCTGACAATGCTGCAGCAGCAGCTTCCCTTTGAAATCTCTGAGGTCTGCTCAAGGCTTTAGTTAAAATCAGGCAAATACTTTGGACCTGAATAGATTAACCAGAAGGATAAAACTCAATAATATTCAGTCATGTTTCAATAATACAATGATTCTATGGGTATTTTACTTTTCTTCATATTAATCAAATTATAAAAAACGAGTTCAGAACCTATGAACTGCCTATTTAACAATTAACTTGGTTTGAAAGCCAACCAAATCTCACATGTAACGTCCAAAAGAAACAGAGGGAAAGCAATTAAGAAGATATGATTTAGAGATCTTGTTCCTTTTCAATTTTATAAATCATCATAATTTTATGATCTCAAATTTCATAACTTCAAGGTCTTGAGTTTTTAAATTCCTCGTACTCAGAAATTTGAAGGATATTAAGTAATCCTAAAGAAAAGATACCTAAAGGATGGGTGCAAAGTGAAAAAAAGAAAGATACTGAAATGCATGAGGGGCATTGTTGGTAGATCATCTTACCTCTTTTGGTCTCTTTATAGAAATGCTGCTTGCAATATCTCCAATAATACTGATCCACTTCTCCTTTTCATTTTGCTCTCCATCTCTAGCCAAAATCTGCAGAACAGGTATGGAATTCTGGCTTCAGTTTATTTGAATCAATCCATTAATATATGCACTAGTCGCATAAATCCTCTCCTAACAAATTTGTTATATTAACAATAGCACCTTTCCCATCTCAAGATCTCCAACGCATTCACAGAAGGCCTGAAATGCAATCAATAGAACCCTGAAAAGGAATATGACAATCGGTCATAATTCCCAATTTCAAGCAGTATACAATGACTACAATTTCAGAGAATATGAAAGAAGAGTATACACAGACCGTAATGGGTCATGGAGACCAGAACTAGCTAGGCCATGACAACTTCCGAACTGGAGTGTAAGTGAAGCAAGCACAGTTGCATAGCTTTGCTCAACAGCTTTCTTTCCAACTTTACCCCCACCTCTGTAGTTACCAAAGAGAACATAAAATGGTTGCTCTTGTATACAAAATGCACCTTAGAAATGCACCTGAACATCCTAACCTGAAAAAGGCCGTAACTGAAAAGACTGATATTGTCTCCTTTCTCCACATCACCCTTAACAGCAGGAGTTGGGTTTAGGAAAAAGTAATATGTCAATTAAAATAAGAAAACAAGATAGCATTTAGAATAGGACAAACAGTATCCAATTAGAATAGGAAAGACAATATCCCACTTGAAATAGGAACTCTGTTACAGGTGTGTATATATATATATAGCAGCTACTCCTCTGCAGTGCATAGAGAAAACAATATACCATTTAGAATAGGAAAAAGTAATATGTCAATTAAAATAAGAAAACAGGATAGCATTTAGAATAGGAAAAACAGTATCCCAATTAGAATAGGAAAGACAATATCCCAATTGAAATAGGAGCTCTGTTACAGGTGTGTACATATATATATATACCAGCTACTCCTCTGCAATGCATAGAGAAAACAATATACCATTTAGAATAGGAAAAAGTAATATGTCAACTAAAATATGAAAACAAGATAGCATTTAGAATAGGAAAAACAGTATCCTAATTAGAATAGGAAAGACAATATCCCAATTGAAATAGCCCCCACTTGTATCGTTGTTCACTGATTTGACCATGGATTTTATTGAGGCCCTTCCAAGCTCTAGAGGCAAAACCATTATTTTCGTTGTAGTTGACAGATTGTCAAAATTTGCCCATTTCATTGCCTTGTCCCATCCATTGACTGCTAAACAAGTTGCTACTGCTTTCCTTGATCACGTGTATAAATTGCATGGTATGCCTCAAAATATTACCAGTGATCATGGTTCCACTTTTTTCAGCAATTTTTGGAGAGAATTTTTTCACCTTCAAGGGGTGCAGTTGCAGTATTCAACTGCTTATCATCCGCAAACAGATGGTCAGTCCGAAGTCGTGAACAGGTGTCTTCAGTGTTATCTTCGGTGTGTCACCGATGACTTACCCCATTCATGGGTTCAGTGGCTTCCATTTACTCAATATTGGTATAATTCGACGTTCCATTCCTGTATTCACATGTCCCCTTTTGAGGCTCTTTTTGGGTTTCCTCCACCCATCCACAGTCCTTATTTTCCTCGCGACTCCAATGTTGCTGCTGTTGACATTTACTTGAGGGACAGGGAATCTGCCATTGCTCTGCTTCAGTATCACTTGCAACTTACGGCTCAGCGTATGAAGTCCCAGGCCGACAAACATCGCACTGATCGCACTTTTGCAATTGGTGATTGGGTGTTTTTAAAACTTCAGCTGTATCGCCAGACTTCACTTCGGCCACGACATCAAAAGTTTAAACCTAAGTTTTATGGGCCATATTAGGTGTTGGATCGAGTGGGTGTCGTTGCCTATAAGTTGAATTTGCCTCCTACTGCTCAACTACACAATGTTTTTCATGTTTCTCAGTTAAAGTCGGGCTTTCCTCCTGTTGGTCCCGTTCTAGCTCTTCCCTCAGTTTCTCATTTCTAGGATGCTGCGCCATTGGCGGTGTTGGATCGTCGGACTGTGAAATGCAGAAATGTAGCTGCTACGCAGTGGTTGGTCCATTAGAAAGGGTTTTCTCCTGCCGATGCATCGTGGGAGTTCGTCGATGAATTACGCGCGTGGTTTCCTTCTTTTCTTGCAGACAAGGAAACTTAAACGGGGGGTATTGATAGTAACCAGTAAGGTGGCGGGAAAAGATTAGCGGTTAATTCGTTTTTTCATTCTCTAGTTAAAGTGGCGGGAAAATGCAGTTGTAAAGTTGTAAATAATAGATTAGCGGTTATTTCGTTTGCATTCATTGCTGCTTTCTTGTATAAATAACAAACATATTGCTTGTACCGGGATATGATTTTGGTGAATAAAATCTGAGGGACCCAAGAAATTCACGGTGAGTTCTTGGTTATACATATAATTGTTCTTACATCCTATTAAAATACAACATTCCTTTTTCTTCGTCATTTGACATATGTCATTCCTTTCTTAATTGATTTCAGGCTGAGCACATGTTAAATGACAGAATGCTACAGTTTACCAACATTGACTTGCTTGAGGTCAAGGCATCGAGAATTACTATTTCTTCTCGCATATGGAACCTACTGTTTAGTTTACCCATGCATTACTGTAAGATGATAATTTTATTTTAATCAATTTTCCACTTTAAAGATTTATGAAGAATGTGTTTCTCATGCTTCTGTCACATTTTAGTATACCTCCACCTCACAGATGGTCCTTTTAATTTATCTTATAGCAGGAAGCTAGAAAAAGATTTGACAAGGCTAGCCTTCTATATGACCAGGTACTGTTGCATGGTTCTATTCTTGATAAGTTTTCCATTGGATTCAAGCGCAGAACTACAAATTATTGACACTTATATCTTGGCCCCTTCATTCTTAAAAATGTATTTCCATGCATTTATGATTAATTATAGTTGTTTGATAGGGCCGAGTATTACTTAGAATGTTTTAGAGCTGAGCAAAAAACTCCCAAACCAAATTGTTAAAATCATTAAAACCGTTAACCCATTGAACCTTTATCTACTAAAAAGATTAATTCCTTTATCATTATTTGCTTGTTATGCATGTTATGCTGCTCGTGAAAAATTTCTCTCTCCAAGGAAAGGCAGAAAGACTAATGTAGCTACCCTTTTAGAAGAGGTATATTGTGTCAACACATCCACAATTATAATTGTAGGTAAGTTCTCAGTTGTAACTTCAAGTTGTACTGCTCTTATTTGTTTAATTGCCTACTTTGAGCTCTTGGTAGGTTCTATTAACAACTAAACATTATTGTGAACTCCATTGCTTTATGGGATCTTCCCTTATACTAGCTTGAAATTTTACTTCTATGAGGAGATGGAACGTCATGTTCCAGAGGAGAATAAGAAACATATTGTAGTGAAATTAGTATGCGGGTCTGTTGCTGGTTTATTGGGTCAAACCTTCACATATCCTCTTGATGTTGTTAGAAAACAAATGCAGGTAAGTTGCATTGAACTAGTTGCGGAAGTAGTAAATGACATGTCATTGATAACGACAAGGGTTATCGGGAATGATCAAAACCTGGTAGTAATACAAATCAGTCATTTTGTAGGTTCAAAGGCTTTTGGGGACCAATAATGCAGAGTTGAAAGGAACAATCGAAACACTTCTCCTGATTGTGCAAAAGCAAGGGTGGAAGCAATTGTTTTGGGTTGAGCATCAACTACTTGAAAGTAACAATCCCTCCTTGTTCATTTTAATATTTTCGATTTTCTATTTCTGTCTTCTACTGTATCAATGCTTGGCGTGTGTCTTTTCAGGTTGTACCATCTGTGGCAATTGGTTTTACGGTTTATGATGTCATGAAATTGAGCTTGAGAGCTCCATCCCGAGAAGTGATAGAAGCTGTAACGGACAAAAGAAGTAACCAACCATCCCTTCATTCTTGATAAACGCACCTATTTTTTATAAGCATTATGTGATAGCTCAACCCAATTCATTCTCAATTCTTTCTTGTCAATTCTTTCTAGCTGTATAACTCTCCTGTACAGAGTATATCAAGATCTCAAATCTTACCCTTCTTTCCCACTCTACGTTCCTACAATTTGACCATAACAAAAAGGCGATTTGAAAGTTTTATCATTATTATGTTGGCAAACCTAATGATGGAAATTGTACTAATTCTGCTATACGCCTTACACACACAGAAGGTCACCAGAGGAACTTCCAGTAATAAGAGTGCCCTAGGTTGTAGAAATGATTTAGGCAAGATCAAGATTGGAGTCGTTTGATTTGTGAGGAATAAGTCAACTATTGTTGTGTCAAAGAATACTCTGTAACTTGAAGTTGTCATTACAAACATACTGTACATCTTAACATCAGTTGGCATCAATGGCATTCTGCTTGCTTGTTGTTTGGGTAAGCTTTGTTTCAGAATTTTTCTTTTGTTTATATGATGCATTTATTATGCTACTTAGCATGTATATCGAAGGGTTGAACTTTTTTAGTCACCATGACTAATTTGAATTTAGTTTGTTAAAAACAAGGAACCCAAATCAGATGTAAGATGAATCTCACCCCACCAGCCAATCACTTACTTTTCGTGGAAGTGTAGACGCTATATTATAAATTGCTTTCATGTTTCAGTGTCATGATAAGCTGGGGCTTGGCCTTGAATTAGGATCTTTTGCTGCAGGAGTGATGATATCAACAACAGATCTTGCTCAACATACACTTGAACAAGTAAGGCTTTTATTTGTTCTGATTCAAAGGTGCATATTGATACATCGATCATCGTAATTATGGAAGTTCTTGTTACCTACTCCATAGACATAGTTCTATGCAATTTCAGAAGTATTTTGCTTTGCAGGACAATGTCCATGCTAAAGATAAGTATTTTGTGAAGGCTCTCTGCTATTAACTTCTCTTTGTTCAGACATCACTGAAGTGTTGAAATAAATCTGGAGCCAATGGACCTTAAATCAAATCACACTGCTCCTGTTCTCACTGATCAGTCAACACTATTTTTACTAGAATCACTAGGTTAGTAGACTTTATCTTTAATTTTGCAAATAATATTGTTTGAGAGAAAATCATATCGTTCCATTAACATTTAAAAACTATTTCAGGACAAAACAATTGTAACGATGTGCTTCCAATTTATGTTGGAGATGACAAGATAGATGAAGATGCTTTTAAGGCAAGAGCATATTTTTGTTTGTTGGAATAAGTTGTGTGTATTATGGTGTTAGGTTTTTATCTAATTGATTAACCGTGTGTCTGTTCAGTAGGTTCTGACAAAGAGGAAATGTGGTCATGGCTTCTTAGTAACATCTGCGCCTAAGAAAAATAATGCATATTATTCTCTCAAGGACCCGTCAAAGGTACATACATTCTCTTTTAGATGAAGCTCATGTTCAATGAAGTACTTGGTGTTGGTTTTCATCTTGAAAAGTTTTAGTTAGATGTGTAAACTGAACCATGCATTTCATACAGACCATTAACGTATAAAACATATGCATCGATGATGGCCAGAGACAGGTATGCAGTGGGTGTTTAAAAGGTTGGTCCCTGTCGTCTCCAAGCAACACCAATTGTTGACACCATCGATCTATTCTGAAAGAGGACAGAAGCTCCAACTTGCACAGAAAACATTCAGATCTAAGGAGGAAAGGCAATGGCTGGAGGTATTATGTTTAAATTTTCGCTGCTTTTCACGTATATATTACGGTTACATATATGTGTTTTCTGCATGTGTTTTATACGTTAATGTTGTGTATGAAATGCATGCTGGAGTTTACATGTAATTTGTATGTTTACAAAAGAATTCTAGAATTTATTTTGTAAGAATCAATTGTAAATTTCAGTTAGAAACAACCGTAAAATTTAAGGAACTTTGACCTTTTGGTTTTTCACCTTCCATGGACAAGTGAAAAAGTTGAGGGGGAATCTTCAGGGAGAAGTTCTTTTCCGTGTCAAGCAACTGTTGAGCATAAAAAGTTTTGAGTGGTCTGCAATACCTGATAATAGCTTTTCTTCCAGAAAGATCACTGTTGATGAAAACAGGTGACCTTCATTTTAAATTGAGTTCATTGTGTTGTTTACATTGCACTATTACTAACGCTTTTGTATACGGATCTATGAGTGGAGAAAATATATGTTCTTTCCGATATTGTTTACTTTTCGCTCCTTTTTTCATTTTAAATTCAGTTTACTATGTTCCTTACTTTCCTTTCCTTTCCTTTTTCTAAGTCGTAGGGATTGTTTCAATGTGGTTTTGTTAAAATTGTTGCATATAAACTTTTCCAATTCAAAGGAACAAAAAGATTACATATCATAATTTCCTTTACTCTCCTTTGTTGATTTCACAAACAATAGCACGATATCTTGAATTATACCTGACTATATGAATGATTTTTTATCTTTTTCTAACATTTTCTTAGTAGAAGAGCTATATGTTACAGTAATCAATTATTCATATAGGGATTCTCTGTGGAAAAGAGTGTCAGAGAGAAAAAAATCAGACTAATTGTTGGTTTATGCCCTTGCAGCCAATTTTAGTTGTACTTTTAATTGTATAAAATTTGTTTTATTCAATAAAAGGCATTCTTTATCTTTGTGCATTTTAATTATTTAA
>JANKYF010000005.1:67024158-67043859 GCA_029829435.1 Erythroxylum hondense | reverse complement strand
CAATTACTAATGCACAGTCAAAATAATTCGATGATGCACATGCCTTAAATAAAAGATGTACGATGCCTATTCATGACTTTCCCGGTACTATTTCCCATTTTTCCCACTTTCTTTTGTTAAATTCCAACTTTCCACTCAATTGTTCAATAATAACTCACTTCCAATCCAATAACATATTATGGAACTTCATCAATTCCATTTCTAAAATTCAGTCAATTTATCAAGTCACACTCGCTAGGGTATTACCTCAAAATCGATATCACTATTCTCTAGATCGAATTCATCCTTTATGCTCAGTTCCTAAAATTCCCAGTAGCATTGGTTTTATTTTCAAAGTCTCACATTATACCCCAATTATCAAGAACAATCCCAAGGTTGCAATACAATCACATTTTTAACTTTCTTTCGATAATTGAGATCTCAAAAACCTGAATTCAAACTCTCATTCTTTTCCTCAATTGTAGGCCTCTTTCTCTAGGTCATAACGAATAAAACATCACATCAATTGGAGGTCTACACCATTAGTTATGCCTAAAAAACCAAATTAAATCAAATCAGAAACCTGTCCCTCGCCGCGACCTCAAACTGCTCGCCGCGGCGTCATGTAGGCGCTCGCCGAGATGTGTAATGACGCTCGTCGCGGCGTGGAAAACTCGAGCTCGCCGCGACGTCGAGAGGAGCTCGCCGCGGCGTCCAACCTTTTAAAGCTTCCCGCGACGTCTTCCTTCCCGCTCGCCGTGACGAATTAAATATTGATTCGTCGAGGTGAGGCTTCTCGCACGCCGCGACGTGCAAGTCGCAGATCGCCTTCTCCGACCAGTTTTTCGCCATTTTTCTCTCTAAAATCGGTAATAACTTAACTCAAACACTCAAATCTTTAACAATTAACCCCATGAATGCATTTAACACAATAATAAACAACATATAACCAATTTACTTACCAATTCAACTCTCAAGCTTCAACCTCCCGAAAATCTTCTCCAAGCCTTAACACCCACGTTTCTCTCCTAAAGCCACACAAAACTTCATCTTCACTAGGGTTTAAGGCTGGCTTTGCACAAAGAAGACAAACATCAAGAAGGAGGAAGGAACGAAGATCCATCGTTGGAGGAAGGAGGATAAATCGGAGAGGAAGAAGAAAATGCCCTAGGATGGAGGAGGTACCTCTTTTCTTTTCCTCACAAACACTTAAATCTCTTTCTCTTTTTAATTCATTTCCTGTCCAATTAGTCTCCAAATTTCAATGGCTCGACATATAAATCTCTAGAATCTTATATCTAAATTTTCCATTGCCATTTACCAGTAATTCTAACACCATACAGTCAATCAGTCCGTCACCCAAAAAATTTTCGGTCCGAACTTTTTCTCTCGAATTTTCAGAAAATTTCCGAAGAGGCACTTTCAACTGACAATTTCTCTAAAGTATTTCCTATTCAAAATTTTCAAACCCAATTCTTCCAAAATTCCCAATAAATCATAATCAAATCTAATTATCTCACAAATCACAATTCATATCAAATTCAAGATCAAATGCCGGGAAAATGCCATGAATGCATGTACCTATATGTGCATGTGCAAAAGACTCATTCCTCTAAAATTAGAGGCCAAATAAATGCTCAGTCAATAATATGCAGTAAAAATCCTAACCCATCTCAATTTACCAATATAACCTTCCCATTGGTGACGGGATGTTACAGTAGGAAACCTATACAAAGTAAGAATTTAAAATAGTGTCAAATAAGGAAAGAAATACATGTTACAAAGAACCCCCAAGGAGTGTTTATATAGTAGTATAACCCTAGGGTAGGAAACCTATACAAAGTAAGAATTTAAAATAGTGTCAAATAAGGAAAGAAAACCGACACAAAGTAGGAATCTACATGGAGTAGAGGTCTGGAAGGCTTGGGTTAATATCCCAACAAATATCCACTTTGACATAAGATTGAAAGTAGGAACTCTCTTCGCCGTAATTCCCGAAGGGCGATCAAATATCAAGAATACCAAGTAAGTCCACATAATGCTTGAATTTAGCAATAGGTAGTGGCTTGGTCAACATATACCTTCTACCGCCTAGAGAAGCAAGAGGGACCCTATAGATTAGAATGAATATAATCCAGAGGACCTTTGGTCCTATGAATCTCCGGGGAAGAGAAACTGACTCTAGTTTGTTTACTGAAAACACAATGTTAATAGAACTCTATATTACCTGAACTCTGGCTCAGTAGACCCTTCTTATATAAGATTTGCATACCTTTCTGACCAATATGGCCTAGGCGGTAATGCCACAAGTTAGTGGTGGCATCTTGGTGAAAGTTAGATGAGACAACTTAAGTAGTACCAATTCTGTCGAAAACCTCTGATGGATCAATCGAAGCATCCTGTAGTGCTAAAGATTAAAATTTAAAAGATCATATTTTTCTCCCATTTCTTCATATAGAAGTAGAAAGAATGCAAAAATGATGATAACAAGGAAAAGAACTTACACTTCTTAAAATGGCTATGACATCCTCAAGTGAGGACAAAGCACGGTAGGACAATTCTATAACTGCACTAGAGCTAGAACCAACAGGCTTTGGAAGTGACATAGATATGCTGAAGAGTTGATCAAGAATCTACAGAGGAAAAGTTTAGTATCTCAATGTCTACTTAAGTGAATATGAATCCTCAACTACTATTAAAGGAACTGCATGTCAATTCCGAACCTGGTCAGAAATTTTTCTAACTTCAGAATTATTGTCTGCACAACGTGGCAGGTATACAATGACTATCTCCCCCAAACAGAGGGCTTCACGACTTGGCAATACAAATGCAGCTGAAAGTCAAACAAAAATAATAGTATATTGAATGGCATTTAGTACTGGAAATCCATCATGAATTATGATGATGTGACACAAAAGTTTAACTACACTAGGGAAATACTATTACATGGTAAGTTGGAAAAGTTGTTGTGCAGAGTATGGTCTGTTTGCTTGTTGTGTATGCAAATTCCACGGCAACCTATTGTACGATATCCACTAACACAAACCATCCGAAACTTGAGAAGCATCTCAAACACTACAAGGCAACCTCTTCTTCTTTGATAATCCACTAGTGAAGAGATATACTGATCAATATGTCTCACAATATGCAATAGTTGTTCAGCTCGACTTCTTCCATCCTCTCCACTAATTATTACATAAATTGCCAGTTTGAGTAAAAATAGGCACATGAAATCTTGCATATTTATTTTTCCAACAAGTACAAAATATCACATGCAAAAGAAGGTTCATGTCTTCAATATACGTGGTATTAATCATAAAAGAAAATTTTGTTTCAAAATAGGTTGTACAGGTAACCCTCTTCCTTCATGAGAAAATATATAACAGAAATAAACACAAAAGCATTTTGCCAAAATGACCCAAAAATCCTTTAACAGAAGTTATCTGGTTACACTCTGTCCCAATATAAGGTTAAATCATATTTCAGAATCAAAGAGATAAGTGTCCAGAGCGATGGTATGATTACATCATACCTTGTCAGAAGAATTGCCCAGAAGAGAGTAATAAGGTTGTGAATGAGAGGATTGACAACATCTTCAGGATCATTTGGTAAAGCAAAGAATCCTAAGGTTGCCTGTGAAAATGTTTACTGACAAGTTTAGAGTTTTTGACAGTAGGAAACTTATTGTCAATAACACAGGCCACCAACCGATCCTAATACACACCTTCATAATGTGATTCTTGTCTCAATCATAAGCTTTGGCTCCACAGATACCAATGTAGTGCAGGCATTTAAAGCCAGGGCCTGCATAAAGAACCATGAGAAGGTGCTAATTTTGGAGATTGTGAGGGAAGAAATTTGTGGAAATCAATTTGGTTGAATACAAACATTGAGCCAATTTAATGCATTTTTAGAAGCAGCAATTAATAAACCTGGGTATGAAGATGTTCAAGACTTCTATCAGAAAAGCTATCCACATTGTCTCTTCCCATCAAAGTTAAGATATCGTCAAGTAACAAGTCCCTCTTTTTCAGTGGGAATGGTGCACCATTTTCAGCAGCATTTATGACAGCCCGACCTGCACAAGGAATATTACACCAGTGCTATCTATCAAAGCACAGCTATGAGTAAAACCATAATACAAGCAAACAAGTCAGCACGCCTTGTCAAATACACAAAACACATTTTATCTTCCCTACTCTAGCAAGTGAATGTTATCTTCACACTGGGCAGCAGTACAATATTAATATAAAAGAAAAACAACCACAAGGAAAAGCAGTTCACTTGTCATTCAACAACTAAAGCAATCCTTGTCTGAAACTGATTTAATAAGCTGTTCTGATTACGATCATGTTTCAGTTATGCACAAGTCCACACAAATCAAGGTTAAAGGATGAACCATCTGGGAACAAGCACAAGGTAAAGCCGTGTCCAGACCTTGCACTCACTCCTCACTGATATCTTGGTGCCAATTAGTCACTACAAACCTATACAATAAGACTAGATCATTTTATGGATTCACAGAAAACTCATACCCTTATGGAGTGGTATCTGAAAATTTTGAATTAGATGCCCTCAAAGTTGTAACTTATAATTAACATTAACTATATCATTATTCAATAATCTAACTTTATGATCCAGTCAAAATTGAAGAATTGAGAAATGGATCCACAGCATAGGAAAACGAGCACTCCTGATCCAATGTTTCTCTGTAAAAATTAGGCATGGTTGTGGAGATGGGTGCAGAAGTATGAAGACATAAAATGTCAGAGGGAAAACATATAAAATTTTAATACTGGGACTAATAAAGTCAAGATTGTGCCTCCATGTAACATAAATACCTAGCAAATCAATAGCAGTTATCACAGCCTGCTTTGCTGTATGATGGCGCACATGAAAAAATCGTGAAAGCATGTTAGTACCCTGAAAGCCAGATAGAAGACTAAATCTCCCATTTCAAATGAAAATACTAACTCCAAGGAAATCAAAAGGAAGAGATCAGAAATCCAAAGTAATAAAGGGAGAACAAACAACATACAACGAGGGCATCAGTTATGGCTTCAATAATAGTTGATGGAGCATATCTTACAACATATCCATACATCAGGGCCAAGGCAACATGTATATCATCAGATTGCTCTGCTCGATAGCTATCTGAGAAAAAGGAAAAGAATCTAGAAAGAAAAACACAAGAAAATGGTCATTTGATAAATAATTCCACATAACCTAGTAGAGCAGTTCCATCATCTAGGTATATCCAAAATTATCCTCCATAGACCTTTGGAGTGTAATCTGCTAACTATAGTCCGGGCTCCTCAAGTAGAATAGAGATAATAGAGTATATCAGAAAAGTTTAATGCCATTGCCCATCATATTATCGTTCCATTATACATGATTCTAGAAGGTTTTGCACAAGGCTTCGATTTTCACAAAAGAAGTAAGTCAGCATGCCAAGGCAAACATAGTGAGTGATTGTTATGAACCCAGCTCCAAACATACTTTATAAAACACAGGAAAATATGCATGAATTTCATCATTGAGACTTAAGATGGTAGGAAGCCAAGAGGAATAGACATGATAAGTTCCATTCATAACCTATCATTCACCTCTAAAAAAATGTCTATCTAACATTATCTAGAATATCTTTCAACTTATCCAACACAGTGTCTAGGTGAGATGCCACAACCTGGAAGTAACCAGAAGCAACAAATTATACATATGGCCAAAAAGAAATTATTGAGAGCAAAGATAACTGATGAATGCAAGATTTTCAAGATACCAATCCCATTGCTTTTGCTAAACCAAGCCTATTGGTCGGGATTGCAATATGGGCTTGTTTATACATCCAATCAATCTTCTTCCGGACGAAAGTTCTATCATCAACTTTCTGTAGAAGCATACCAAGGCACCTGCAGTGGAAGCACTTATTAATTATTATTTGCATGTGCCAAAGGAATGGTTAAACTTTTTGTATCTCAGTCTTTCTTTCAAAGACTCATAAAGCATTTCATTCTGTTGTGAGTCTTTCAGAAGCATACATTAACAATACTTGCCTACTAAACTGAATTGTTAAGAGAAAGTATTTTAAAATAAAGGTGAATTCCATAAATACTACCCGTGTTTATAGAACCAATTACAACAGAAACTAACATATCTTTGCAATCAGCTATAAAAGGCAAACTCACATATTCTAAAGGAATTCACACAAGAGAAAAGAACGCACAATGACCAATCTGTTTATGCCATTAAAACCTTAACGAAATGGTATGAAGAAGCACTACCAAGGATTAAAAGTAATGCCAAAATCAAGATAGGGAACTTCTATGAAAATAGAAGAAAGAGTTCCGGTTATGCCCTAAAAGAGTACGAAAAGCTTATAGCAATGCTGCTTTATCAACAATTACAAAAAAATTTGGAAGAGCAATACCGATGAAGAAGGGCAGAATGTTCATCGTCTGGTTTGTAGAGCTCATATTGGTCGGTGAAAGCATTTCCAAGAGAGATGACCCAATCAATATCTTGAATCACATCTAAAGATTCTGAAAGAAACTGCCATCAAGAACAACAATCACATTCCCAGCCATCACCAGAAGAACAAAAAAACACTAAAATCCCTTTCATAGTGCATCTTTAATCATGTGAAAGAAACTTTTTCCAGCATACGCAATTGATAGGTATAGCTGAACAGTTGAAAAACAATAAGCAAGACACCAAAGTGATACAGGGATTAAAGACCCTTACATTGATTATCATATCATCCCAAGTCTCTTGGTAAGAAGGATCCAACTTTAGATCTTCTGTGTCACTAACATATGCCTTCATTTTTGGTATCTAGAGCTTACCAAAGACAAGAATCAATCAGGTAAATAGAAAAATTCCTTAAAGCAAAGCTTAACCAATTGGAAAATTTAGCCGTTTAGGCAAGATATGGATAGGTCCAACTTTTTGAGGAGACATTACATAGGATAGCAATTTTGGAATAGTAAAAAGGGGCGAAGAAACATATTTTAGTGGCTTCACATTTTGATAACCCTGCTTTGGATAATCCCATTTTGATATAAACAAAGGGATGTGTGTGTGAGAAAGAGAGAGAGAGAGAGAAAAAATGATACCAACAAATTAATGGAACTTCCATGAGAAAATCAATAATGACCTCGTATAAATATACCTCTTCTTGCCAAAACAAGGTGATATTCTTTGGGAAGAGTGGTGCCAAGTAACAGAGGACCTGCAGAAACAATAAAGAATAGAATTTAGAAGTCACGTACAGGTGTATCAAAATCAGTAACAATTTGATAATCACCACTTACAGTAGGGTAAATAGCACCAGAATAAAATAACTTTAACTCATAGGATAAGAAGATTTTAATCCTCCAATATTTTGATATTTCAATTCTCATAATTTCTTCATTATTTTATTAACCCTTGTTTCCCAGTTGGCTTCATAAGCCAAGTGACTATGAAACAGAACTCACGCACAAAATGATAATAGCAAATTAAATGTGGCCCCAATTTTCATCTATCAAATCATAGAAGTGTAAAGAACCACAGCCAAAGCTATCAAAATTTGAAGAACAATTTATCAACTGTTGTATAACAGCAAGTCCACGAGAGATTTTATTGAAAGTAGAGCCACAAATGAGCAAGAGCGCTTCATAAAACTTGGAAGATTGTGCTGTAGCAGCTCACCAAAGTTCATTCATTTACACAAATTAGTTAATACAATTTTTAAGTTTCATTTCATACACAGGCCAAATCTGAGTAAGGGTAACTTGGTTCAATTAATAAACTGTTTTAGTTACAAATTATAAATTCATTCAAAGACTTATTTATAGACTAATTCAAAAAACAACTGAAGATCATACTTATTTTACTTCTTACACACTTAGAATCAATAACTTTTTTGTAAATCAAGCCCATGTCTTAAAATTAGCTATATTGGACTTGTTTTGATCTCGGGATCAAAGAAACTTTGGATGAATTGAGCCTAAGTCTTCAAATCTAGGCTCAGTCAAAGGTCAGCTTGGCTTGGCTCAATTGCAGCTATGGTTTAATCACAGAAGGTATGCATTTACGGCTACAAGAACAATCACAAAGACAGTCCAAATTATCAAGGTTAAACAAAATACTCACTGAAAAAATTTGAGTTGCCAGTTGTTCCCTGGCTAATGGATCATGCAAAAGCACCAGCAAGCGGGCAAAAAGTTCCTAACAGATGCACGCCAAATCAATAGCTGGCTATTGTTTACAGTAAGATGAAAAAATTACAAAAGAAAACAATCTTAAAACAACACAAAAACTTACCTCAGGACTTGGGATATCACCACGGGTTTTGCACTCATTAAGCATACTATTGCTATTCAAAGATCTATGTCTACATAGCTCCGAGATACACCTGCAAACCTGTAAAGAATCATGTATGCAAAACGATAATGTGATGTCAACACTTAACTGGATTCAGATACAAAAGCATCTCAATCTCCAAACAATGTTACCATCAACCACCATAAAAAGTAGAAGTTAACCACATTCACCTAATAGCATTTTTAAAATCAAAGGTATATAGAAGAAGGGAAATTAAATCAACGCATCAAATGCTGAGGTAAAAAAAAAACTAAATAATAGAATGACCTACTATTGCAGTAGCCCCGGTGTAAACCCGCGGAGTAATCATCTTCAATAGAAAAGGCCAAAGAATATGCTGCATAAATCAATTCCAAGCCATAAGACTCCAATTTTAGACAAGTTGCATCATGGATGTAAATCTTTAATACCTCCATTTCAGGAACTGTAACGGTTATGAGGAGAAGACCTTTCTCACAAACAGCTCTCAACTCTATTAGAGAAGAAGCCAGTATCTTTCCCTGCGGAAGTTAATAACTCAGAACCTACCAAGTCTGGAACAAAACAAACTGCTAAATTCAAATACAGTCTTCAAATAAGGGGAATTCTAAAATATGAAGACCAGCATTGACCCATAGGCACATGGAAATCTGAGTACAACTTACATAGCTTCTCAAATTTTCACTCAATATTCAATTTTCAGTTTATTGTATCTTTCAGTGGAGTTCATCACACCATGTAAAAAGTGAATTCTCAATTAGCACATATTAATTCCATATCATATCCTGGAAAAACGGAGAGCATGACCAAAAGCCTACCTTGTTCTCAGGATCACTTCCATCCTCATCTGATGATAAAGCACAGTGGCGCACAAGATATTCAACAAACAACTCCCCGGGTGGACCAACTAAATAGCAGTGTGAAGCCATAACTACAATCAACTATAACAAGCGACACTAAAGCAGGTTAGGAAAAATAAGGCCCTCATATTCTATAAACAAACTAACTGACCTGTAAGGTCTAGAGGAACTATATAGAAACTATAAGTACTGGTAACCAAATTATACCATACCTCAGACAAAGCCTTTTGGACGCCTATATTTTTCTCATCTAGCAAAGACTTCACAGCTTCAACAAGCAAAGGTCTTTTGCTGTGCCAAGCTTCAGACGACCTCCAAAGGAAAAATATATGCATCATAAGGTCACTTAGGACAACAGAGCAGTAACAACATCTTAGAGAAGAGAGAAAACCTTGGGAGCAGATGTTTTATGACACAAAGTGCACCAAAAGTTAGAGATTCTTCCTTCAAGCGACATTTCTAGTAGGAAAAGAAAAGAGAAAAAAAAATTTCAACGATTATTCACAATTAAATGGAAAGATTCAAGGCATGAAATGAATCCTTCTGGTCTACAATATAATAGTCACAAGAACCAACGAAAGATATTATCTTTGAAGGGAAAGAAAACAACCAATTACTCACATTTAGAAGGAAAGTGAATAAATCATCAGGATACACCAAACCAACCGTGAGAAAACAACGCTGAACTTCATTGTATGTCTGTAAACAAGGAACCATAAACAGGAAAAGAAATACAGAAAGAAAGGATATTTGTAATTAGGAGATAATGGAGAACATCTAGATAAAGGTTGAGGCCATGGACACTAAGATACAAACCTTTAATCCCACTGAAAAGTTTTGATGCTCTTTACCATCAGCACTGACGCAAACTACTGGAAGTAGTGTTGACAGGATCACTGTGAGATCCTGCGCAACATGTGATGAAAGTGAATTGATTAGGAAACTCAAAAGTCCAAAAAGCATTGTTCAATAGATTTTAAGGGGAAAAAGATTCTGTAATAGATCATTCTATTATCTCAGGTCATAAAAACTCTATGTCAAAGCAACATAAATTAGAAGATAATTTCTACTTGATTAGATGGAATAATTGGAAATAACAGTAAAAGATGAAGCTGGAGAAAACATCAATAACTCATATTGAAGAAAAAAGTGATGCATATGTCACCTCAAAATCAAGCAATGGTGGACCAGTTTCTGACAGCAGTGAGGCATTTAAGAGGCTATGGAGACCACGTGTGGCTAGAAGGGCAATATCTTGATCTCTTTTATACCTGATTTACAACAAAGAGGAAAGGAATAATACACTAAATAGCTCAAGTTGGTACCCAGTTAGACTCATCAAGGCATAAGTTTTAGTTTGAGAATGACTTTGCTAATAAAATTCAATCAAATTCTTTCAACATAGAAAAGAGACATTAAAGAAAATATTGTGATAAAGAACATTAAATAATGATTTATCTTACAAGTCCAATACAGTAGGGATAAGTCTGGGTAAAGCCGCTTTCAGCTGTGGCCTAGTGATAAGACCAACCATCTGACACAACGCTTCCACTGAAGATGTGCGAACCTATCACAAATATAGAAAAGAAAAACGAATTCCACATAAGATTTTTCAATGGAAGAATATACGTGTCCAGAAAGAGGGTGTGAATATTAGTGATCGATCTTCTAGCATTTTTAATGAAGAACCAAGCTAGCACATGAGAATTTACCTAAAGTGGTGCAAGAATCGATAGTCTAAATTAGCTACACCACCTTGTAACAGGCAAGGTCCTACAAAGGTATATATATAGCAGAATGGTACCTGAATTCACTAATATAGTGCTCTAAAGGATAGAGATTTTGCATACCTTCAGATCTCGTGAAGCTGTCCAAACTCTCAATAAAAGCTCAAAAGCAGAATTAAGAAATGACCTGTATCGAATCATGCATCTTCTTCAGAGCACAATGTTGAAAGAACATATCTTAAATGAACATAGAAGAAGAACTAGATCTTACATGACATCAGCATCAAGACAAGAATTCATTGGAAAATCCATATTGTATTGAGCAGCAGCCAGACACCAGCACTTGAATGCTACCAAAAAAAACAGTAATCACAATTTACTCAGCACCAAACCATGGCACATGACTAAATAAAATGATGTCATCATATAGCTTTGGTCAGACCACAAACATCTTATGCTTCATATTGCGTGTTGTTAAAATTGGGTTCAAATTCCTTGTCTTTAGATACTAGTTCATTGTTTTGTAGGAATTAAATTTTGACATAATTAATGAAGAATATTCTAATATTATCCACATTCAAGCAAGCAATCCATAGTGAAACACGGATGTAAACAAAAATCTGTCATACCATTAGCAAATATTGGCCGATGTGAATCCCGTACATTTCCAAGAATAGGTAACACACGTGACAGTACACCTTTGAGTCTAGGAGTGAACTGCAAAGCTTCAATGAATCAAAAAGCACATAACACAGTTTATTTAGTCTAATTGCAATCATCCAACATTCTGAATCAAAACAAGACAATTAAGCACGGAAAGTTGGATGGTAACCATCAGCAGAAGCAAAGTCAGCAAGAATTTGAAGCATGGCAGGCAATGCTGAAGTTGGCCCTGACAAATGAATAAATATCTCCTCCATCATCTGTGTTAGAGAGTAAGAAAGACTCAGTGACGGTCAGAAAAACAGATCAGAAGCAGAAGGCTCAGAATTGGAAAGAATGCCAGGAGAGACACTAAGCTGACATTGGAAATGGTACATGTCTCATATGATAGACATAGAAATTATGTACATCTCCAGACAAATCTAGTTAATGCCAAACATAAAGCATTATAGGAAATGGAATCAAACATAGAAATGTTGGTGGAAAAAAGCTCAATTCCATACCAGAAATCAACTTCCCTCTATAGAACCACATTTACGATAGATTTCCCTTTGGGTGCACTCACAAAAAGTAAGGGTATGTCAAATCAGATCTATCCAAGAATTTCAGCTTTTCCTATTTTGAATTGGAAGACCAGTAAAGATAATAAACTTACAAGGTCAGGCAAATGTGAACCTATTGAAACAAGAACGCCTGCTCCAGCCCTCATCCAATCAGCATTAAGCTCCTATCTCAATTAAAGAAAAAAGAAAGGTGAAAGAAAATATTAAAAACCAGAAAAAAAAAAAACAAAAGAAGAAGAAAAACTAGCATAATACAATGGAAAATGTAACATCTACTGGACAATTGATATTATCCATAATCCTTTATTCAGGAAGCCACCTAAAGAAGCATATAGTTGCTTTTGCAAGCATGTGCTGAATAGACATATAATTGTCAATTCTTTTAAAATCGCCAAACTTACCCTACCCGATAATAACAGAAGTAGAGAAGATCACAATAAAAAAGCTACATGAATGATAAGAAGTGCATAAGCTAGACCGGAAAAGAGTGTGCATCACATCAAAGCAACCTCCAAGAAATTGACAGAGTTAGAACAACAACAAAGAACCTGTCCCCAGGGGAAAGTTTTCACAGAAAAACTCTTCTACACCCAACAAACAACATACTAAAATTGGTGCACAATAACTGCTTCAATTCTATCAGGAAATATTGCAAAAGCAGAGGCAGAGACCACCTTCCTGCTGTCTAAAAGTTTATTATATCATAATATTTCTCCATCATCAAGTGAAGTAGGTCTGTTTCAACTGATTTCCAACATCAAAAAGTCATCCCTTCTAACTTCACGGCCTGATAGGGAAATTATCTGGCCTCTAACGCACTAATTGACAAACATCAAGTTTCATCGCTAATAAGTTCATCTCTTTATGAATGCGCTCATTCACTGATCAACATACAATTGGTGCAGATAAAAAATTGGGAACAAAGTGACAATTCGAAGCAAAAAGTTGATGCATGGAGAGCAAGCTATAGAATACAATAAGCAGGATGAATTATATAAGTCAAAAAATACAAAATAAGAAACCTTAGAGGAGATCATTTCGGTAGTAACAATCTTAGCAAGCTTTGACATGAAAGAAGGATCAACATCCCTTTTATCTAACTCACGAATTGCCAACGCCATCACCTGAAACACCCCGGCCATGTTCCCAAAACGCTGAAAAGAACAAAAGAAGTTCACATTTTTTCTCAATTACATGCCAAAATTCCTAAGACCAACTTCACTATTTCATTAAGACTAGACCCTAAAGTCAATGCAAAATGTTGAATCACAAAAAAGTTTTGAATTTAAAAGAGAGGAGCAAAAGTAAGTACTCGTCTTCCTCCTCGAGAAACAGAGGAGCAACAATCAAGCACCAGGAGCGGGTTCCTGAAGTTGGAAACTCGATAGGGTCACATCAAACATCAAAAAAGCAATACATTATAAAGAAAAAGGCTTACAGTGAGGCGACGTCCTTGAGAGAGGCCATGGAGGCTTCTCTAACGACGGAGGAATCATCAGCAAGAGAAGATACCAGAACCTGAACCGCCTCTGCGAGAGAACCATACAATCACCAAACCGAAAATAAAACTACTGCCACTTTTATTACCACAAAATTGACCGTTTGATGTGAGTTTGTTAATGAAAAACAGAGACTTTGTTTGATAGCAATTGAAAGATTGAAACTTGAGGGGGGAGAAATTACCAGGAGCAGGAATTGAGCATCCAGAGCTCGAAGAAGCCATAGATTAATGGTGGAAATCAAAAGGATTTGAAAACAAAAGAGATAGCAAAGAGAAAATTGTAAGAAGTGGAAATATTAAAAAAAAGAATAAGAATAGGGAAAGACAGAGCAGAGACGGGCCTTGCTGTTAAATACATGTCATATACATGCAAGAGTGGATTTAAAAACATAGAGCAGAGACGGGCCTAGCTGTTAAATACATTTCATATACATGCAAGAGTGGATTTAAAAACATAATTAACAGTTTTATTAACCTTCTATTTGATTATGAGTATTTTGATTTTTCTATTTTTCCATTTTGGAAGTAATGTAGTAGTAGTCTATTGGTGCGTGGCCAACTCTACTACCGATCTGTGTAACTGTAGATCTAAGCCCTCTGTGGGGCACCTAACAGTCTCTAATTTTTCCACAGCCATGGTTGGTTGCGTTTTATTACTATGCCCATCAGATTATCAAACCATTGCTTTACCATTAGGTGAAACAGATAATTGCTTATGCTTCTTACCGTGTAACTATGACTATAAATAATCTTTCCACTTTTCTAAAACTGCAGTACTGATGTGATATCGAATGATGAAGAAGAGAACAGACAAGTAGTGTCGGGATGGTGAACAATAATTAGATGGGGGAGTTGGTAACATATATCATGTCCTCTTGTTCTGGTTGGAGTTTCTTGGACGTCCATACTTGACTGGGACTGATCTCCATCCGCTTGGAGGCTTGTATGCTGTTTCTTCCACATTAAGAGGGTGGTGGTGGGCTTTGAGAAGCAGCTGGTTTCTACTTCGTAGCCTCCTGTGCTGTTCTTGACTTTACTTTGCTGGCTGGGACAACCTGAATATTCTTTGCTGTTGCGTGGGGTCAAGCACAAAAAGATCAATCGGCATCAAGCACAAAACTTTTCCATATCATTCTTTCTCAAGTCTGCACGTCGTGAACTAAATGTCATGCATCCATGGAGGTTTTTGGCCAGAGGGATCTTCTACCATCTTTTTCTTGCCAATAATTCTGGCGTCGATATCTTGTTCAATCACCAATCAACTAAAAGTTCCGATAAGCTATTTCTATTTTTTATTATTTATGTATGTGTATATGTATGTATGTATGTATATTAGACAACATTCAAATGAAAATCCCAAAGTTTTATAATGTCAGAGCTCATGGAAGTTACAGGCGCGAGCCATACAGGAAGTAGAAGACCAGGGGGCCGCATTATCTTGAACCGGCAACCTCACGATAGACTCGAGAGAAAACAAGTATGAACTGTGAGAGATATATGCATTGATCTATAGGTAGTCTACGATTAGAGAATTCTAAATTATGGTCAGTGTTAAGTGACCATTTCATCACAACAGCTTAAGCTGTTGTGTGAGGTCAACTCAATTAGTTTTATATATTCTTTAACACGCCCCTTCAAGTGAAAGCCCTTTGAGCTTGAAACTTGCACAGTCCTACTTTACCTTGTGCTTAATTTAATTAAAATAGGTAGGTGATAAGATTCGAACTCATGACCGTTTGATCATAGAGGCTCTGATACCATGTTAAACGACCATTTCACCATAATAGCTTAAACTGTTGTGTGAGACCAACTTAATTGGTTTTATATATTTACTAACAGTAAGAGCAGAATTCATGGAAGATGACCGTTTGCCCATTTAGCTGTTTTGTTCAGAATAGCAAGGTAGATGTTTAATTAAGGCATGAGCTCTGCAAACTAAAATTCACACATTCTAAGTTCAAACTTGACATCAAGAATCGTGGAAGATTCCTTTTTATGTCATTTCTCTTAATGATATAAAAAGTTGCACATCTCATCAAATGGAAGAAGTTGGAAGTACCCGAACAAAAATGCAATTAAATGCAAACTTGTTTTGAAGTATCTGGAAATCCTTGTTAGACGCTCAGATGCTTTCTGGTAATAAGCAGAGACTTTTAAGTTGTAACTCAATAAAATACATTTCACATAGTTCTAGAGAGTACTTGTACAAACATAAAATCAATCAGATTGCTGATTTTGGCGATAAGTGGAAAAATTTGCTGTATGCATGGGCTTATTCCACCCTCTTTTTTTTTTCATAAGAAGAATCTGTATAAGTGTTTCCATACGTGATTGCGATAGTCGTCGCCAGCTGGAAACATGAAGGATAGAACAATGGGTTCCTGTAAATCTGTGGTAAGCACAGAAAGCAGATGATAAGAGAGCCATGAAGGGATTTAAGGAAACAGCCAATGATACTATCTTCAGATTTCGAAGCATCCCTGACCGGATCATCCCAGGCACTGAAAATCATATACCAACGCATCACGTAAGATTACTGGCAGAACGGAAAAGTTAAGAAGTTCAAGTACTTAATGAATCCTGTAAAATATATTAGAGCACCATAACTAATGCCTTGGCATCTCCAATTCTCTGAGGAGAATGCTTATCCTCTCACTTGGAAGTGTTATCACTTCCGTTTTGACCGCAAACGTATGTCCAAACTTTTAAACTGAACGAACGTGATCCAAATGTGTGTTCGAACAAGATCCAAACTTAATTGGTACAAGAGAAAAAGTGTTCAAAAGCTCTTAAGCTTAAATTTCAAGTAATATCGGAAACATAAACCAAGCATTCATCGACTAAAACCATAAGAATCTAACAACTTGCTCCGTCAGGCCACTGCAGTCGGCAAGCTGGTTCAGCTTACACAAGAGTTCTTGGAGTACAGCAAATACTATTGCTTTCTTTGATTTGCATCATCTTTGCAATGGATTCTGATGTGAAGGTGGTACCTCGTTTCTTTCACTGACGATTAAAATAAAAAACACAATAGTAATACGACGATTGGACAGCCATCACTAAGCCGTGATGCTGTCTACATTACATACCAATTGCTTAAAAAGTAAGTAATTGCCATATGAAAATCTGATTTGATTCCTTCAACTTCGTAGAAATCTGATAATGGCCTTGATCTTTTATCTGTGGATTTGGTGCAATGAGACAAGGGTACTTTAATGATATTTTTACCCTTTTATTCACATCAAAACCGCGGAAATGGATATAATCATCTCCCATCTCCCGTGTATAAGTGCATAAGGTTACAATAACTATACAAACTTGAACAGCACTTCTATTCATACAAAACCGGGTAGACAAAGATTGTCGTGGAGGAACACAACAATAGGAACAGTTAACTCCGGCGTTTTCCATGGGATCTCCTAGGCTGCTTCGAGCAATTTGATGTTCAACAGTTGAGCGTAATTCCAATTTCTGTGTTTTTTCCCCTAAGTATTCTCTTCTTAGCCATTCTTATGAATCCTAAAACTGAAAGAAAGAATGCCTTAAAAAGGAAAACAAGAAACCAGGCGTACCAGTTGAGAAGGTGGCACGTAATACAGCAATGACAACGTTAAACAATTTGTGGGTTGTCAAAAAGAGGCCATCTTTGAAAATTCTCGTTCTTTTGTTCTAAATCCTGCATTGCTAATGCTTACAGAAATTGTGTTCTGTAGTCTTATCTAGCCATTTGAATTGATGAAAGTTCGTCTCTACAAACTACTTGGACTATGTCTGTGTCTACTTTCTTTCACCAAGCCTGTGTACTCTCCGGTGCATGGTTGCTGTGTTAAACTTTTTTGTCCTTTGACAATTTTATCTTTGTCTCATAGAATTGGTCAATATTAATTACATTTTTTATTTTTAAATAAATTATTGATTAAGTTGCGTAATTTAATCCAGATAAAGATAATAGAGTGACCCAATAAATAATTTAGATTAATGGGTCGAAGTCTGGGTGAAAAATGAGTCCCAATTAGTGTAGATCGGATCTATATCGACTTTATGATAGGAAAGTCCGATATGAAAACTATACAAAGGTTAAAATTTTCTGCAATTGTTCATATCAATCGTAAGTATAAAGAATCCCTAAACCATTAGGGGAGCTTACGTATTGAGAAAATTGTAGAAAGACCTAGCCCGTACCTCGATGAATACGTTTCGTAAAGGTCCCGGCATATTTGGAGACGTTTGGAGCTTGAAATTGGCATCGAAATCAGAAATGGAACCGAAATCTAGATATTCTACGTTATCTTCATTTTTAATTATTTCATGTAGATCCGGGACACGTACTAAAGCTTATACTACGTATTACATGTGATATCAGACGGTTACATGATCAGATAGCTAGAAACAAAGGTTTTTTAGTTTTTCATCTTATTTGGTTTTCCTTCGTTTTTGATTTGTTTTTCAAATTTTTACGTAAATAATTACGAAAAAGTTATTGTGCGGAAACATTAATAAATTTTGGAGTGAATAATAAAACAACAAGAACACCAAAATTTTTATACTGGTTCGACAATGCCTACTTCCAGTTTGGAGACGACTGAATATTTCACTTTAATCAATGAGAGCATACAATAGTATTTATCACTCAATTTCTCATAAATCCCAAATTAACCCAAGCTCACCCACTCTTACCAGAAAGAGAAAACAAAAAATATAATTTTTTTCTCTCTCCCTCTCACAATTTTTGCTCTCTCACTTTTGGAAATTTTCTACTCTCTCACACTAGAAATCTTCTGATCTTTTCTTTCTTGACAATTTCTGCTCTCTTCTCTCCTACTTCTTTTGTTGTTGTTGCTTCTCTTTTATAGAGAATTCAATGGGTGAAGGTGAAAGCCAACTACACCACCGAAATCTACCGAAAAAACAAGCCACCATTTCTAACTCAACAATCACCGAAAGCAAGCTACAATTCTTGACTTTGAGATGCTAAGATTTCTGACGACTTTGAGACAATACTCAACAATCTCTACCTTGACTCAAATCCTCAAAGTGGAATTCCCAATGGTCGTCTCCCAATCCCTTATGAGGCAATCAACAAATTTTACAAATGCCATCAAGTCTAAGCAATGCTTAAACTTGAGTAACGAAACTGGTTTTGTCAACATAGCAGCAGTATTATCGATGGTCCCAATCTTCTGAAGAAGAATATCTCCCTTATCAATAATCTCATGAACAAAATAGAACTTCACATCAATGTGTTTTATACGTACATGATAAACTTGATTCTTTGCTAAATAAATAGCGCTCTGACTGTCGTAATGGGCATCTATATGATCCTGATGAACCCCTAAGTCATCAAGCAACCCTTGAAGCCAGATGACTTCTTTAATAGCTTATGTTACTGCCACGTATTCTACCTCAGTAGTTGATAAAGAAACTATAGATTGCAAAGTTGATCTCCAACTCACTGGCTCTTCAGTAAAAGTGAATACAAAACCTGTAGTGAACATATACTTGTCCAAATCACCTGTATAATCGAAATCTACATATCCAACAACACATTTACCATTAATTTAATCTTACTGAAATGATAAACCAACATCCACAGTACCCAGAATATACTGTAAAATCCATTTCACAGCTTGCAAATGCCCTTTTCCTAGATTATGCATATATCTACTGACAATACTAACAACTTATGAAATATTAGGCCTAGTACACACCATAGTGTACATTAAACTACCAATAACACTTGCAGATGGAATTTCAGCCATGTAATGACTTTCCTCATTTGTGTTAGGAGACATAGAATCACTAAGGGGTGCTTGGTTGATGGGTTTGGGAAGGGGTTAATGTAGCGCCCCCTCATCGTAGGGTACAAATCGGGGCGCCCGAAGGTCATTCCGGCACGTATCCCACGATAAAGGTTCACTACCAGAAAATTTCGCTAAACATCCATATGGCATCGCAGTAATTAAATCACAATAAAACAATAATCAGTAATCAATAATCCAAAATAAAGATCTTGTACAGTCATCCAATGTCGAATAGACAAGTCTATCAGTCCCCTAAACAAAACC
>JANKYF010000005.1:66615894-66627193 GCA_029829435.1 Erythroxylum hondense | reverse complement strand
AAAAACTTCACGAATATTGTGAACAGTCTTAATTCCAATCATAAAGGTCTCAAATATGATAGTAGTATCATTGCCTATGTGTACTTTGAGTTTAGTTTGTGTTAACATGCTTTCTGAATACTTCTTTAATTAGTTCTAACGTAAAGTTTGTAAGAGTGAGCTATTGTTAATATAATACTTCTTTAATTAAAAAAAAAAAGACATGCTTTCCGAAGTTCTCTGTGTTTTTGCTGTGTTATTCAATGAACTTATAAAACTTATGGAGCTTCCCTGTTAAGCTATAAACCAATAAATAGTTCATGTTGTGATCGGATGCCTCAGTAAAGGGAGATTCTTGCTCGAAAAGGCCTTACGAATTCAACAAGGATAATTCAAGTTTCCCATTTGGAAGTATAAAAGAATGATGGTGCTGGTGTCACAAGAACTTTAAAGAAAAGGCCTAGCTTATATGAAATAAGAAGCAACATTTGGAGAGGGTGTATTGATGTGAAATCAGCCCACCATGTATGGTTTTGTGTCCACAACACCAGAGTGTATCCTGACGCCGTATGATCTAATGGCCGAAGACCAACTTCAAATAGCGAGAATGGCCCACTTAGGATCTGATCTCGTTTCTTCAATGCGAGTGATGACTAATCCGCAGCCTCAAATTGTGAACAGGAGCTATCGGACAAACGTTTTTCAGTTGACTAAAACCCGAAGAAGGGACAGTACTAGATAAATTTGGTGATTTTTGACAAAAGCGTTTCGTATAATACCACCTAGCAGTATTTTTCATACGATAGTTTGTGTATAATTCTATTTATCCACTTCTTTCAAAGAATGAAAAGTAGCAAGTGTACTAATAGCCTACTAGGGCACTGAACAGATTACTCTCTGAAGGGTGGAGGCTATCTTCTGCTCATAAAAAAACATGAAAAGGAAAGTGTACAGGAAAGGAAAATGTTAATGGACATAATGGAAGGAGTTGCTGTCATCACTAATGAGAGTTGGAGAAAAGGTGGCAATGGCATATCCTGGGAAGATGCTAAACGTTTAATCTCCATTTCACTTGTTCTTTATCTTTTTTGTTTTGTTTTCAGTATACTTTAAACCAAAAAGAGACCATACACTTCTGCTTAAGTCATCTCACCCTCTTATTGCTCTTTTATACCCTGAGAAAACAAACAACCCTACGAACTCAACCCATAGCTTCATATACAAATCTCCTTAACACTGCATCATCCACAACCTGTGATGATGCTTTTTCTCCTTTCAGGTCACTCCTGACAATGTTCTCAACCAAAGAAACTGATGGGGGTGGTCGGTTCTTAGTTCTTAGTGTTGCATTTGTTTACATGCTGCTGGAATTCTTATCCAGGATTGTAGTGGAAGCAACATGGAGATTTTGGATCTGAATCGCCTTCTGAAAGGGCAGTTTCTCTTATAGGGCAACTTGGATCCTTTGGCATTTCTCAGTTCTCTCTCACAGTCTCTCTTTACACCATGTGATTTAAGGTCGGAGGAAACCTTCAAAAGGGCGAGTCAGACTATGTCGCGCCTTCCTTTCATTTTGTAAGCCTCCTAGGATTAGTGCTGTCTCTCTGTGGTACGTAGTCACATATTTAATGTAGCCTGTAGGCCTCTGGCCAAGGCCTTTTATCGTCAACAAGTGTTTGCTTTCTTTATTTTATGGAACAAGCTCATTGAATTTTGCTGTAATTCTAAGTTCTATCAGTTTTTGCTTTCTCTTGATCCCTGATGATGACATGCCGAGATCTTGAAGTTAGGCCATTCATAAAGTTTCATAGCCTCGGTAAAGTAAAAAAATAATTCTTAAACGTTAAGAGTGAATCTTCGGGTAAAAATGAGACAAAACAGGATCAAGTCAAGAATAAAGGGTATCTGGCCCGGGCAAGCCTGCTGGGAGTGCATTGTTACCCATCTCCAAGACAGAAAATTAAGAAGTTGTAAAGCGAGCTTTAGACTTAAAACTTACTTAGGCTTACTTTATCCTGTGCTTAATTTAATTAGAATAAGTGAGTGGTAAGATTCGAACTCATGACCGTTTGGTCATAGAGGTTCTGATACCATGTAAAGTGACCATTTCACTACAATAGCTTAAACTATTGTGTGAGACCAACTCAATTAGTCTTATATATTCTCTAACATATTACTCTTTATTAAATCGATGATAAGAGTCCTGACATTGTCTTCTCCTTCGGAAAAATCTGTCCAGCGACCTTCCTTGCTAAACTTGTTAGTTGGGATTCTTAATTCAAATGGATACTGTAGACTTCTAATTATATTGGTTGATTTAAATCGTCAATAATATAAGTCATTTATTTAAAAATATTTAACAAAATTAATTATTTAATATTATTTTTGTGTAAAATAATGCATGAGAGTACAATTTAAAATAGATTTATAAGAATATAAGTATTATATCATAATATTGTCATTTTATTAAAAATAAGTAAATACTTAAAAAAGAAAAAAGAAAAAAGAAAAACGCACAAACAAAACAAACGAAACAAAAAGCTGCATTATTATTCAATGTGGACTGTGGAGCGTGACTTTAATTCCATCATATTTACAGATCCTGCCATTTACCTCATCACTTCTAACCTTTCCATGTCTCTAAAATCTAAATCTATAGCTTTGCTCTTACTCCTTCCGTCCCTAGCACTTTATTTTTCTGAAAATCAATTGAAAATTTAACCCCCAATAAAGCCCTAATCCAAAATCCCCAAATTCTCGCTCTCTCCACTCCACACTCCTAAATCTCTTTTTACTCATCTATTTCCCCATTTTTTTCTGGCGCCGTCTTTGTTCTCACTCTACAATCGGGGGTTTTCGGCCCTCAATTTCATGCTTAGAGTTTCGGTCCTTCGATTTGTAGTTGATTTTCGACATGAAACGAGAGCTTGATTCTGGGGATGCTGACGATCGCTTCCAGTTGCCGAGTGGCGAGACTGCGACTCAGTCAAGTAAACGATTCAAGTTCGATAAGGTAAATGGCTACTTTGTTTATTCTCGCAAGTGTAGAGCTTGTGAGTTGTATGACATCGTGGATGCACAGAATGATTCAGTTGAGGAGTTAAAATTTTGTGCAAGTAATGAGATGGTGAGTTTGCATAGTGAGTGTGGAGTGTTGGAGAATCGTGGTAAAGAGAGTGTAGTCTTAGAGAGCCAAAGGGTTCATGAAGTCAAGGAAGGGAGCAGATTTGTTTGTGATCTAAGTGCTAATAATGTTTCTCACTGCGTTATGGAGATGGGGACTTGTAAAAACGAGGAAATCGGTGAGCCTCATGATGAGGGTCCGATTATGTTAATGTCTAAAAATGGTAGTTCGACAAAGGGTAAGAAGAGGAAGAAGTTGAGTCGGTTTACTAGGTCCACTGTGAAAGTTAAAGGTGAGGCAGTGGAGGTTATGGTTAATGGGTTTGAAGCTATTGATGGTGAAGCAGTTTCAAGCGTTGATGTTGAGATGATTGCAGAGGGAAGTGCATTGGCTCCACCGAAGAGGAATTTGGAGTTGAAAATGTCGAAAAAGATTGCACTACAGAATGTACCTATGACGGTGAAGGAACTCTTTGAGACTGGTTTGCTTGAAGGGGTACCGGTGGTCTACATGGGTGGAAAAAAGGTACAATGTAATTTCTGCCCAAGCTTTCCTGTAATGGACGCTTTCACTTTATGTAAGCTCATAAGCTTCTGTTTTCATGTTTGGGAATCTTAGTTCCAAGCATTGGGGCTGCGCGGTATGATTAAAGATGCTGGCATTCTGTGTTCTTGTTCTCTCTGCAAGAGCCGCAGAGTGAGTATGACTTACTATTACATTTTAGTGTTGCAGTGAGTTTCAATATATCAACCATTTTATGATGGTTTCTTTCAATTAATTTAGGTCATTCCTCCTTCGCAATTTGAGATTCATGCCATAAAACAGTATAGACGTGCAGGACAATACATTTGTTTTGAGAATGGTAAGAGCCTGCTTGATGTATTGAATGCTTGTAGATCTTCTTCTCTGGATTCTTTAGAAGCTACAATCCAAAGTGCCATTAGTGGTTTGCCTGAAGAAAAAACATTCACTTGTAGAAGGTGCAAAGGTGAGCTACTTGGTGATAGTTCTGTTGAAAGGTTAAATCATTTTATTATCACCTATTCCTTATTACTATTATTATCATTATTTTGAAACAACACAGGTACTTTTCCTTCGATTTATGTTGGCAAAGTTGGGCCTTTATGCAATTCATGTGCAGACTCAAATAAATCCCATGGAAGCACAACTATTGAAACTAGTGCAACTGCCAGGTGTGCCCTTTGTTATTCTTTTGATGGTTAGTTGGTGCAATGATTCATTGATGCCTTTCCAGAATTATAGCTTATAAATGGTACAGCTTAACCAACTAGTGCCATTGAAATAGATGTCAGATGAGTTGCTTCATCATTTTTTCCTATGATGTTATCCAAGTAACTCAGTGAATCAGTTCAATATGACTTTTCTTACAATGGTGTAAATTATATGTGTGACACGACACTTCCTCTTTTTTCAGCTCAGCAGAACAAGTTTTGACCTTGGACTCCTGCTACAGTATTTCAATTGCTACATCCTCGCGAGATAGTACTCCGGCCATGATCTGTAGAAAGTTGGTGTCCTTTTATGATTCTGTAATTTGTTTCAATGTAGATTTTATATCCTTGTTTTGTTTGCATCTTATGGGAAAAAAAGGTATTGACATATTCTTGTATTGTCATCTTGCAAATTTTTCCTTATATGGCTTCTCATCTGAACCATTTCAGGCCACCAAAATCACATCTAAGGATAAGGTCCACAATTTCCCCAGTGCGCATGTCATCAAGAACAAAGATTGAACAGAAAACAGATTCTGAGTTAGTGACGTATTTATCTGAATTTTTCCTTTATAGCTTTTTCATGGCTTAAGTTTGAAATCTTTTACTTTGGTTTAGTAAGCGATCTGTATCTTCTGCTCTATCATTTGGGAAGACTTACTAGATGTTTAAGTACTATTATTTTGGATACTTAGGTTGGTGATATGCTAACTTGTGTAGCATTTTCTTACTTCAGGTCATTAAAAGAGGATTTGATGAAAAAACCTTCCAAAAGTGTTTCATTGCATATGTCGTCAAGGAAAAATAAGCCATGGAAGACCACACCAAGGTTGATTTTTTAATCATGTTGATTTGTCATTTCCTTAGCATTGTTTCAGTTTTAGCAATTTATTCATACTTTGACAAGTGTCTACAAACCCTAAGCCCTATTTTCAAGTTCCAGCTACAATCTACATCAATTATAGCCTATTCTATTCTACTTATTTTTGTTTTTCCTTCCCACACTACATCAACAAGTTTGTTGTAGCTTGTTGTTTTGGTTCTGACACTGGATTAATGTAGAAAGATATCAATGTAATATGTTATCTGTTGTTTAGATTTTCACTTTAACCTCACTCTTTACTTTTTGGGCTTTTCTTTCAGGAAATCAAGACTTTTATTAACGTCAAAGTCCTTGAAAAGCCCACCAGGAAGTGTCTCTCCCCAAAATAAGTGCCAATGGAAAATAACAACAAAGTTAGAATCTTTCTTTTCCAATATTTCATAATTTTTACTCTTTAACATAGTTTGGTTGTGTTTGTTGCTGCTGTGTTATTAATCTCTCCCCTGCAAAAGTAATTTTTTCTTTTAATTCTGAAGAGATCAGCGCTTGCATAAATTGGTTTTTGAGGAAGGTGGATTGCCTGATGGAACGGAAGTTGCATACTATGCTCGTGGGCAGGTGGTTCAGATAAATATTGTGCATGCTCATAAATTTTTTTCACATTCTTAGTGTGTAAAGGAATTAAATCTTCTGGACAGAAACTGCTTTTGGGGTATAAAAGGGGATTTGGAATACTTTGTTGTTGCTGCAATAGTGAGGTACGTTTTCTTACTGGTTAGATGATGGATGATTAATTCAAATCAGATTTGCTGAAAATACTTGTTAATAATGTACAGGTCAGCCCATCAACCTTCGAAGCTCATGCTGGCTGGGCTACTCGCAAAAAACCGTAAGCTTGTATAAGTGTATGGTGCATCATTTGATGCATACAATTTTACCATGCAGATTAATAAAATGATCTTTTTGGCTTTCTTGACAGCTATGCATACATTTATACGTCTAATGGTGTGTCACTTCATGAATTGGCAATCTCTCTCTCAAAAGGCCGCAAGTATTCTGCTAAGGATAATGATGACCTGTGTATCATTTGTGCCGATGGTGGGAACCTTGTTCTCTGTGATGGATGCCCTAGGGCGTTCCATAAAGGTAAACTATAACTTTAGTAATCTTTTTCTTCTTTCTGATTTATTCTTTGGGTTTGAGAAAATAAACAAATCCGAACATTTAATTATTATGTCCTTTTTTAAAGGATATTACGTTTTACAATTAGTTCTTGTGATCTGTGTAAATTGATTATGATGAACAACTTATTGACTATACAGGATGTGCATCTCTACCAAGTATTCCACATGGAGATTGGTATTGCCAATTTTGCCAGAACATGTTCGAGAGAGAAAAGTTTGTGGAGCATAATGCAAATGCTCTTGCAGCTGGAAGAATTTCTGGTATTGATCCTATTGAGCAGATAACCAAGAGATGCATACGTATTGTCAGGAACATAGAAGCTGAACTTAGTGGATGTGTGTTATGCCGGTAAGACTTCTAGTCTGAAAATATCAGGGCATAGGGACTTTTTCATGATTCCTAAACTTTTTTATGCATTTTGTACTTGCATTGCTGAAGATCTGACTATTTAACATTGATTTGGGTTGCTATCCCTTTTTGCTGTATGCAGAGGTTATGATTTCAGCAGATCTGGATTTGGTCCACGAACAATAATACTATGTGATCAGGTAGTTTTCAGCTATTTGCTGTTCTTATTTCTGATTTGAACTTATGGACTCAGAAAAAAATAATCTACTTGCTTTTGTAATGAGAAATTGATTTAGAATTTTGATACTCTCCATGATTTCATATCAGTTTCTTACTCGTTTGAGGAGTCACTTTTTTAGATTTATCAACTCATTATCCTGCATCTGAGGGTAGCTTGCATGCTTTTCTGCAGTGCGAGAAGGAGTTTCATGTTGGTTGTTTGAGGACCCACAAAATTGCGAACTTAAAGGTTTGTGCTTAAGCAGTTCATACATTAATTTTAGCATGGATCCTGGACTGATTTTTAGTCTTTGAATTTGCTTTTGATGTTGCTAACGAAATTGTTTTTCTACTACTTGTTTGACAGGAATTGCCAAAAGGGAAGTGGTTTTGTTCAATGGACTGCGGTAGGATTCATACTGCTTTGCAGAAGTTGATAGTTCGCGGAGCTGAAAAACTTCCTAACCTTCTTTTGGATGTAATAAGAATGAAGCACGAACAAAAAGGTTTAGGAATGGTTAGTGACATTAATGTGAGGTGGAGTCTTCTCAGTGGCAAACTCTGTTCTCGTGAAAATAAGCTGTTACTTTCTCAAGCTCTAAATATCTTCCAAGTGAGTACATTCCTTGCTTTTGTGGGATAATTTTCTTTGATTTGCAGTTAATGGCATTTTGGCACATCCTTTTTTAATATCTTGGTATTTATATATAACGTATGTTACCTTTTGTGCTAGCATGATTCTTCAGCTGGTAGATGTATTGATCTGGATGTGCAAATTGTGTAACTTGTGGTCTTGTGTGGAAATGCCTTCTATAAATCATTTCATCTCAACCTTTTGATGCTCAAAACTGATGATTTACTACTGTAAATTGAATCTTTTTGTTCAGTATATACTATGTTATATGTCTCGTGTCAACAGATTATGGATTTTCACACCTCACACATGAAATTATTAACGAGTATTTATACTTCAGGAGTGTTTTGATCCCATAGTGGATTCAACTGGACGTGACCTTATCCCATTGATGGTTTTTGGGTAAGCTAAATGTTTGCAATAGTTGCCTATCTTCTGCTAATATACTAACGGATGGTTTCTGACTTTCTCAGGAAAAACTCTAAGGGTCTAGATTATGGGGGAATGTTCTGTGCTGTACTAACGGTCAAGTAATCATCAACTTTTTTAAAAACTGGGAGCAGTCTTACTTTCTGAGTAATGACAACACCTCACATATCTATTATTGCAGCTCGTTCGTTGTGTCGGCTGGAATTCTTAGAATATTTGGTCAAGAAGTGGCCGAGCTTCCCTTAGTTGCAACAAGCAATGGCAACCATGGCAAGGTGATTACTGATGCATCTTACCTTTTCAGGAGCTGGATTTTTTTAAATCTATTTCCCCGTCTGGTGAAATTCTGTTTGTTCAAACTTGGAGTTTCTACATTTGATAAAGCTAAATTTTTTTATCATATTTATATAACTTATCTCGACTTTGGTATTTAATTTTCCTCCCAGGGCTACTTCCAGTTGTTGTTCTCTTGTATCGAGAAATTGCTTTCATTTTTGAATGTTCAGAGCCTTGTTCTTCCAGCCGCTGAAGAGGCAGAGTCTATATGGACTGACAAATTTGGTTTTCACAAGATTGACTCAGAACAGGTACGGACACTCACGCGTACGCAGAAACTACTTCAACGAGTATTATATAATCAGAACACACTTTTATGCGCCAGACATACACAAGCCATGTTAGTGACTTGTTACATTTTCTATTCTACAGCTTAACATATATAGAAAAAGCTGCTGTCAGATGGTGACCTTTAAAGGAACATGTATGCTACATAAAACCGTTCCTGCTTGTCGAATTCTCACCCAGAGTACGGAGTCCATAGTGTCGTAGAGAAATGGGAGGAGCATTTTTGTCAACGTGAAGGGGGCGAGCTTATCTTAGTTGACGTATTTATTTCATTTATTTAATTCTTTCTTCCTTCCTGATAGTTGTGTATAGAAGACTAGATCCTAAACCAAGTACATATGACTAGCCAGTTACAGTCACATTTTGTGATACCAGAGCAAGTCCGACGTGCTGACCCATGGAGTCCTGGTTAGTTGTTACTAATTTCACATATGAAACAATCCCTTTCAATTGTATATTATTTCCATACTTTTCATAAGATTCCTCTAAACCAGGCGACTTTGAATCCTCTTTTACCATAATAAGGCTTTATGATGCGGAAGAAGTTTGACTAGGTTGATGGTGTGAAAGCCAGGCTTGAGTTCGATGTCTTTCCTTTCCAAACCTCTTTGAATTTGTGTCTTAAAAAGTGGCCTGTATTTGGATCTAATCTTTTTGGACTTTTGAAACCCAACACAAACAAAAGAACCTGCCTGAAGTGCTGTAGTCATCATTTGCCTGATGCTTTGTGTTCCAAGGTGACAATATCGGCGGTTTCTATTCTCATTCTAGAAGCAACATCCTTGTCTTACCAATGTACCCACCGTGGACTGGAGTAGCAGCATCAGCTAAGATGCATGCTTTCGCCATTTGGTCTGATGTCCACATCTAAGCAGCCAACCCCCACACGCGCAACACATGCATCCTATTCTTTATACTTCTCTTCTTTTTCGGGGTTAGTGTGTGCATCAACCATTACTTCCATCTTGCCATTCTCTTTACCTCAGCCAGCTCTTTTCTGCGCCATTACTTCTAAAGCAGGAGCTAAGATTATCATCACCTTCGCAAACATCAGTTGGACATACATTTCTTTCCTCCCCCGTCAATCATCACTAAAAAGCAAAAACCCTTGCTCGCAAATGCAACACTTCTATCACTTCCCAACTCTTAATAACTTCCTCAGATTAAGAAAAAACATGCTAACATCCCCCATAGTTGTAAGCATGAAAACAGTAAAACCATCATTTTGGCTCCTTGCCTTGGCTGTGGCTCTAATTTTCTTCGTCATTGCCCTCTACTTGATTCCTCCACCACCCGCAACAAACACTCCTAGTAGTACAAGTAACAGTTTGGGACTTTCCATTTTCAGAAGAATTATCAATGTAAATGGCATAAAGAATACCCTTCATTCCTTAACAGCAAAACCCTTATACAGCCACCAGCATCGGAGAAGACGTAGGATCAAATGCGACAACAAAAAATGGAGGTCTAACTTAATATACCGTTACAGAGTATCTTTTGTGGGAATTTCAGTAAAGTTCAGGACGCAGTTGACGCTGTCCTGGAGTTGAGCACTTCCCAAGCGTCATTATAGTTGATTTTGGTACCTACAGGTTATGTTCTTGTATGCTTATCAAGTTTCTGTTGTCAGTATCAATACATGTAAGTAGTGCTTTTCCTTGAAATGATGAAATCAGAGAAAATAACCTGTTTAAATGAACGATATTGCAGAGAGAAGGTTACAGTGCATGCTAACAAAAGAAACGTGATACTTCAAGGTCAGGGTTATCTCAACACTGCCATAACATGGAACGACACTGCAGATTCCACCGGAGGCAGAGTCTACGGCGCTTCAGTTGCTGTTTTTGCCCCCGACTTCAAAGCCTACAACATTAGCTTTCAGGTCAGGCATTGCGTACGTGAGACAAACCAATTTCTTACTAATTATATCTGTATATTTAGTTGTTTTTGATGGATTTGTTTGTGGGTTTTGAGAAGAACACAGCTTCTTCCCCATCACCTGGTCAAATGGGCGGGCAAGCCGTGGCACTTAGAATAGCAGGTGATCAGGCTGCGTTTTATGGTTGTGGATTTTATGGATCTCAAGACACGCTTAATGATGATCACGGGCGCCATTACTTCAAAGAATGCTTTATCCAATGATCCATTTATTTCATTTTTGGCAATGCTAGATTGCTCTTTGAGGCACTGAATCTTCAAGATGATAAGCATAGTCTTCCCTTAAATGCCTTCTTACGCATGATAAGCTTTTATCAAAATTTTATTGCCTGAAAGTGAAAGGTATAGTTCGTTAATGAAAAGCTTGAAAGGTGCGTTTTCAAGCTTTTCATTTTTGGCAAATTTCACGCTCCTCCTTACTAGACTAGAAATGTACTGTACTGATGATATATTTACTTTTAACATTACAAAGATGAAATTTAGGAGGAGCCTGAATAAAGTTTGACGGAAGACTAGTTACAAACATAATGCCAGTTCTATCATTAACTTTCTTAAAATACAATAGGTTCCACTCTTACTTCTTTTAAAGTCACAATAAATAAGATGACAGTTAATTTTACCATAATAAGGGCCCATTTGTTATCACACTGGTTTTTAATTTTCTCCTTTTGTTTTAAAGTTTAGTAAAAAAAACTTGTCTATCTGAGTTTATAATTTTAAATTTTAGTTTTCAAATTTTATAAAAATCATAAAAAACTAGTTTT
>JANKYF010000005.1:66258167-66274489 GCA_029829435.1 Erythroxylum hondense | reverse complement strand
TCACTGAGTTCGCAAAACTCACCCAAAATTTGCAATTATTTTTCAGGACTCAGAAGAATACCCCGTTAGGCAACGGGAGTGTGTCATCTGCTGGTTAATACAGTAGAGAAGTGGTCGGGATCAGTTCGTGTCTGCATTAGGGTATTTTTATTTTTCTGAATTTTTGTATTACTGATTTGGACAATTTGTAAAGCCAACAGATTGGAATAAATTGTATTTATGAAAAGGGCCTCGAGGCCATTGATTTGTTTATGTAAATTATTTTCCGCATAAATTATCATGTGTGTGTGTGTGTGTTAAAAAAAATTATACTGAGTTTTGACTGAGTGATGTAGCACGCCATCCTCGCGGGACACAGACTCGGATATCACCATCGATGTCGGGTTCGGGTCATACGGGAGTGGGGTGTTACATTCATACTACCCATAAGGATTAGCACAATACTTACTAGCTAAAACTCCAAATTCTTCAAAACATCATGAAACCCTAATTTCTCATGCAACCCACGTACATCATCTTGAAGGTGGATTGGGTTAGATTTTCTTGTGGCAAAAGAAAGAGACAACAAAATGGGAGTAGTAAAGGTAGTTGGAAGCAAGGTATAACTTTGGTGAAAGTTTGGTGAGAAATCTATTAAGAAGAAAAAGAAGTTTAAAAAAAATCTATCAAGAAGATATGTTAAGATAAGAACAAATAGTAACTTGGTCTTTCAAGTTTAAAAGAAAGGTGGCTTAAGACTTGACTTGATAAGTGACACTTGTCACTTATCCATTTGTCCAATTCCTATCTTATTAAACTAGTCCAATCATCTCCAAATTTTACTCCAATTTTCTCTACATTTTCAATATCATTTTCTCACAAATACTAAAATCATCAATAACAAATTCTTCAATATCATTTGATTCTTATTTCTATTTCCATTTAACACTTGACTTGCCACTTAGCCAATTTTTCCTAGTCCATAAATACCCCTTAAATTTCAGAAAATTCCCATATTTTCACCAAAAATTCTGAGTCAACACATATACTCTCCAAATCAATTTTTTAACACATATAATTCACAATTCTCAATATAATCTCATTTAAAATTCAATTATACTTGAAAAATGTCAATGAATGCATGTATAGTTCATTAAAATGTGTGCAATTATCAAATTCACATGTTTAGATGCTAACATTATGTATGAGCATGAAATGCATTTTCCTAATCTCTCATTGATATTTTCTCAATTACTGAAGTCTAGGTTCTAACTCTTAGTATGGAAACGGGATGTTACATTTCTCCCCCTTAATAAATTTTTTCATCGAAATTCTTGACTAATTGATCAAAAGGGCAAGGGTATTGTTTTCTCATATGCTCCTCCGTTTCTCATTTAACTTCATCACTCGAATAATGTCTTCTAAATGCCCATAGTTAATAGACTCACTATGTCTTTCAATCACTTATTTAGTCATTTACTATCTTAACTAGTTCCTTAACATATCTAAGATTATTCACAAATTCACTTCCTGTGTTAACATTACATCTATGTCAGATCGTATCGATATTTCTTAAGATACTCCTATGTAACATAGGGTGAATCGATATATCATTATTGGTAAGATTAACTTAATTTAATGGTCCTATGCTCTCAATAACTTCATACAGACCAATATAGTTCGAGTTTATCTCCCTTTTCTTTTTAACCTGAGCACACCTTGCCAAGGTGATACTCTCAGAAACAATTCATCTTTTGCTTACTATTTCACATCTCTTTAGTATTAATACATTTAACTCTTAGGTCGATCTCACTATATTCCATATCTTTGATGTTGATCCACCTAATTCATCCATCTTTCTAGAGTCATTTAATTTCTAACACAGATCAATTTCACTTATCAACAATATCCAATTCTGGCCTTTATCTAATTTTTTTTTAGCCCTCATCATTTCAATGTAAGGGAGAACAACTCTTTTTATCGTATATTGCCTCATACCGTATTTTAGTGATATCACTACGATAATGATTTTTTTATGGTCAATTAGAACTATACATTGATCCCATGTTCCTATGAGCTCCAAAATATAGGCTTTAAGCATATCTCCAATAGTTAAGACTGTAGGCAATTCAAACATTCAGTCGTTTGATTCTACATTATTAGTCCCTAGATGTTGTTTTTGCAAATTCCTACTAGGATGTATAGCTTAGGTTGTTATTAATAGTGTCTCTAATAATCTCTTTGCTCAATCATCTTATCATATACACGTACTTCTTATTTCAATCACAAAGTATCTTTTTTTAAAATTCAAAATAAAATTCAAAATCTTCAATTTGGGCTTTGCTAATCTTTTCACATGAAACTGATCTTAAATTTCAATGTAACTAATAATACTTCATTTTGTCCCAAATTCAACTCGGCATCCTATGCTCTTATTGCACTAGGTTTTGTAACCTCAATATCTGAATTTATGGTACACCATTATTGAACTTTCTGTTCAATACATCAGATACAACACTAGCTTTACTAAGAAATACTCATTTACAGAATCATAATCATTCAATAATTCTATCCATTGTCTTGGTCTTATATTTAGTTCCTTCAAACTTAATGATTACCTCAAACTTAAATGGTCTGTATATTTGCATATAGATTCGAAATGTTTCACTGTACATATAATGTCTCCAAGCTCCCAAAATAATTACTATTGCAACAAGTTTCAAATCATGTATCAAATAATCAACTCATGAGATTTTAATTGTCTCAATGCATATGAATTCACTTTATTATGTTGGATTAGATTTCATCCTAATCTCGGGTGTGAAACTTGATTGTATACTACAAAATCTCCAAATCCAAACGATATGATTAACATCGGTGTTATAATTCCTCAAAACTCTTTTTTTAATACATTCAATATATCATTTATGATCATAGTCGTTAATTGATCCAAGCAAAAATTGTGTCACTTTATTTTCCAATGCCATGATACTATCGGGGGCACTGTTAACTCAAATAAATATTAACAAAACTCTATGTGCCCGTGATTAGTTTCTTATAATTCCTTAGGTAACTAATTCCTCAATGAGGTAATATTATCTCATGTTATTTTCAACTTTCCCAATTGAATCCTTTTCTCGAATGAGTTTCTCAATTCATTTGATTTTCTGTGATTTCACATTAACTTATTCTAATGTTTCAATCTCAACTTCCTGTGTTGGTAACACATTCCTTAGATTTAATTTGTATCTCATGTACATAATTGCATAGAATATAATATGGACATAAATTCTCTTCACATTAATAATAGTGCACCTCAAATTCAAGAGTCCACTCACGTAGTTGGATACTTTACATCAAATAAAATGCATACACTCTCAGTAGCATATTCTACATCTTCTGCTTTAGTATCCGGTAGGAATAGGACACCAATATTCACTTTTGACTCATTAAAGATTCATTTGAGATTTGTTCCTTCATTGATCATTCTTAAAAATTAAACCATCTGCTCTGTTTAACCTAATTCGGCGAAATTCTTCTTCGAAAGAAGATTTCTTACTACTATCATCTATATTATTCATGTAATCTTTATCAATCAAATTTTTTCATCATTGCTTATCAACCATTCTTAGTACTTCAAGAAGATCTATTCCAACTATTCCTAATCTCTCTTAAAGAGCAATTTCTATCATATCTTACACGATTAGTATATTCCTTATAATAAAACTTAGTGGAACAGTAAACATATTCATTTACTCTTATAATTTGGTAAAATCATTACCTCTTAACTAGAGATGTATTTATGACAATTCACTAATTAATAACTTATGCTAAAGATACCTTAACCTCATTCGATTCTAGACAACACTTCTCCTTTTGCGCCTGTCCTTGATCGTGGAGACTATGCCATGATCATGCCCTTCACTTTCTTCCTCACATTAACACACATACTAACATCATTTCTACTCCAATTTTCCAGAACTTACCTCTTCTAATGCTACATCATTTCATAATAATTCAACTACCATTTTGAGTGCATTAACTCATCTCATTTGATTCATCATCTTTTTCTTAATCTCATTCATACATAAAATCCTATCTTATATGCATTTCTAACTTTCTCCTTACTACATATCATGCATCTCATGTAAAGTCATTCATGTCTATTTCATTCCCCTTTTTTCTTTCCTCATTTTTATCTCATCTTCCTATTGTCATTTGTTTTACCTTCCATATGTATATCCTCAATCAATTCAGGATTATAGACGCATAACCATTATGAAATTCTAATCTCAATTCCACAAACATATTCTTATACTGAATCATAAACTCTTATCACGATAATCACACAACTATTCTAAGTCCCAGTTAAACCTTTCAAGGTCATAGAAAAATTTATTTTCTTTCAACTTGGCTTGTACACTTTAATCCCATCATTTCTACTTATATCCCTCTTTTCCTTAATCAATCCACAACAATGCATTCAAATTTATTTCACATTCGAGGATATATCACCATAGTACAATATTGATGTCATATTCAATAATACATCCACTAATACAATTACGTTGAATATTTATCTGTCATATCCAACCATATACTATTTCTTATTTCTAGATATCCACAAACTTTCATTTTTTCACATTTTGATAGATCATCATTCTTCTCACTATTTCTATTAGCTTATACTTTTAACAAATACTCATGAATGTGACTCATATAAATGTGACTCATACTAGGGTTCAGATGTTGTTGCATGCTAAGACATGTCTAAAATGCATGTAACTTGACTCATATTTTGGAAAACACCCATGTAAGATACTAAATCTAGGCTCCAATACCAAATTGTAGCACCTCAATCTCGTAAGATACGTACCTGACATCCTGAGTGATATCAAAGTACGTAACCCCACAAGAGTGGCATGCTAGCTCAATCAGTCAGTTAAATCTCATTACAAATGTTTTTCAAAACAACACACATAGGCATAAATCAATAATCAAATTGGGCCCTCTTTTATTCATAAACATTTTCAATCATAGCATTACAATCATTAAACAACTCATCGGAATTACACTAGTCACTTGGGCCCATTACAAATACAAACACTTATAAACATAATGTTAGTACACTACAAAGTCATTTACAAACATTTCCAATTCAGAAAGTTATTACAAAGAAGAAATGTTTAAATACATATTGTACAGAAATTGCAGAATACACAATTTGATATAAAAATAAGAAAAACAAATACAGACGCAAACTGATCCCGACCTCTATCTCTTACTTGAATGCGGTGGCTATATTCTCGTTTACCTAATGGGTAATTCTTCTAAGCCTGAAAAAAATATTGCAAAATTTGGGTTAGTTTTCTAAACTCAGTAAGTGACCATCCTCGATGGCTCACTCAATCATATAACACATGCAGTTCATATAATCACATCATTCACCTTAATTCATTTATAATCGTGTTAAATCACTAACATTTCACATTCATGTAAGCACTTCATTCATATATTTTCATTTAGCACATAACATCACATATCACTTTCAGAGCAACCATACCGATCATTTCATTTTTACGAAATACACATATCACTTATAAATGCAATGCACATGAGATTCACTTTCATTTCTTATTTTGTTGCAACCGAATACCTTTTTACTAGCTTATATCCCTTGTGGATACCGAGATGGCCCATATCTCTTGTGGATACCGAGTTGTATCAGATAATGTCCCATATCCCTTTGTGGATGCCGGGTACATTCACAACTGAGCCTAAGGCTCTTTTCACATTCTGAGCTTTAAGCTCTTTTTCACTGGCAACTCCGGTCATAACTACCTTTATCTTTCATGCATTCATGAAATGAAATGCATTAGTCACATATAATCAAACACTTTCACTTTACACAAGTCATTGGACTTTAGTTTGGTATTAAATATTTAAGTTGAGAATCATTTTTTCATTCATATGCATAGTCACTTTTCTTTTGGAACTAGGTCTGCATTTAACAATCAAGTTAAGATATCACATATTCCATCCAATTCACATTCTAGTAGTACTTCAATATTTCATTCATGCGTCAAAATTCTCGGACCTTCAATATCTGGAATCAATACAATCATAAACACATTCATTAGTAATTCCATACATAGCTTGTAAGACCATCTAAGTTAACTCACAGTATACTCCAAATTAGCATTAGCTTCCATTGTAGCACCCTAGTCTCGTAAGACACGTATCCGATATCCTGCGTGATATCCGAGTCTGTGTCTTGCAAAGGTGACATGCTATAACACTTAATCAATCAAAACTCAATATAATTTTTTTTTGAAACCACAAATATAGTATGCGGAAATCAATCATCAAATTCCATAAACATTTTTCAAATCATAGTAATACAATCATCAAAAATTTCAATAGCCATTTGGGCCCATTATAAATACAAAATACTTATCAAAATTTCATTACATCGCAAAGCCAATCTTAGTGCTGCTAATAACCGAATGCAACAAATGGCCAATTCCAAAAGGAGAGATGTTGAATTTCAAGTGGGTGATTGGGTCTTTCTTAAATTTCATCCCTACCGCCAACATATAGTCTTTGCGCGAGCATATCAAAAATTGACCAGTCGATTCTATAATCCCTACGAGATTGAGCAGAAGATTGGCCAAGTATCTTATAAACTCAAGCTTCCAAAAGGATCCCACATTCACCTCGTCATTCCTAACCATATTTCATTGCTCAAAAAGAAAATAGGTGACGCTCACAAGACCAGTCCTCAAATACCGCCTATTGTTGATCAAGAAATCATCATGGAACCCAAACACATTTTAAATACTCGATGGATCACAAAGGGGTCACATCTTTTAGAAGAAAGTCTGGTAAAATGGAAGCACCTTACAGTCGAGAACGCCACTTAGGAAAATACTTACTAGCTGTAGGACAAATTCATAAATTTGAACCTTGAGGACAAGGTTCCATTGGAAGTGAAGGGTATTAATAAGCTAAGACGATCCACGAGTGCCCAAGAAAAACTCAACAAATATGGTATAAGTGTGGAAGCCATGAGAACTTTAAGGAATCGCTAAATGCGTGGGATTGTCAGATGCATTGTATGGTTAGGAATGAGTCAATGGAACTATCAGATGCATTGTATGGTTAAGAATGAGTCAATTAGTTGTTAGCTAATAATCTGGGGTTGTGAATAAGTGCGAGCTATTTAGTAGTGCCGTTGGAGTCCTAGTCTGAAGTAGTTATGGGAGTATGTTAGGGAAAGTTTGTTATTTTTAATGTATTTAAATTCAAGCATTATGCAATGAGAACGGTGTGTATTTTAAAGTGTGGTCTATTCTCACCCAAAGTAGAATTCCTTTATATAAGATTATTGAAGCTTTGATTGAGGCCTATTATTAATTGTTACAGGTTTTATAGGAGAACTAACCATGAAAGTTAGTTTAAAGGGTGGAAGAGTCTATAAGCTTATAACTCCACATCATCATATTTTATTATTGATATGGGACAATTAGACTGTAACATTCCACCATGCTTCGTAGCCTAGACACCAGCGAGCTAGATATGTGCTAGACCTTTTTTAGCCCCGAATGAACATTGTAATACTAGCGTCACCACCTGTAGGCGTGGCACGAGGACTTGAAGGAGTGGTGCTAGTTCTGCTACCAATTGTTATAGGTCTTATGGAGAACCAACCCCACAAGCTAGCATAAAAAGTGGAAGAGCCCATAAGCCTATAAACCCCATATCATCCTCTTTTATTACTGATGTGGAACAATTAGACCGTAACAATCAATGTCTAAATAGAAAGTTATTCTGAACTATATAAAGGTAGGTGTGTGATCAATATATGATTTATCACTCTAAAGAAATTAGGGAGAATGTTCAGTTGATCCTAATTAGTATTGGGAAAATCCTTGGCCAAGGTAGAATGACATTGTACATAGTTTACAAATGACATTAATTAAATTGATAGCTAATAGTGGAAAAATAATATGATTGGTCATAAAATAGAATAGACATTTATTCCATGCTCTATGTCTAATCAGAACATTATATGATGAAAGAATTGAATTATACAGAAAAATTATGCACGGAATGGTTATTTAAAACTGACAAATCATAAAAGAAAAATTATACAAAAAAATCTTGAAGAAGTTATAGTTTTGGATTTTTATGCGTGTCTCCAAAAATCCTGCAACCGAGGCTTTATTCTGGTCCACTAAATTCCTTAGCAAAAGCTTTTTGTGAGGAGCATTAGCCCCTCTAACATTCCAAGCTATAATATTCATGCTTGAGAGTCCCTAATTGGGACTTTTTTTTCCTTTCTACTTGTTCTCCTTTCACCATAGGTTCAAAATCAACTTCTAAATTGAGGTTCTTGCTTGGAGTGTTCTGTGTATTATTTTGGGGCTCACTCTCAATTCCATCATCCAAGGAGGATGTAGTTTCTGGTTGGATTTCCATATTATTGCTCGAAAGATCTTCATTTTCACCTTATTGTTGAGGTTGAGTAGGAGATTGCAACATAGCATTTTCTTATATATTTTCCTCAATATTGAGACCTGACACTTTTTCATATCCTCCTATTTTGAATAATCTACCCATAAGTTGCCAAGTTCTCTTCACAACACTTTATGGCATCCATGCATATGTAACTTTGACTTGATCTTCAAATGGCTTCATGCTTTCATCTAGCCGAATAATTGGAATGTTTTTCTAGTAAATCTGACATAGATGTAACCAAGACACATATTCAAGAAAATGAACTCTCCTTACCTCAGATATAGCCTGGTCCATGCAGATAGGCTTGCCAATGAAACTTGTGATGTAACTAAATCCGGTTGTACTCCAGTATTCTAATGGAACCCAGTGGATGCTAATCCAAATTGGGATATAAACCTACTTAATGTCTTCCATTTTTATATCCGGTTTTTAAACCTGTAACAAGAGAGGTTTGTTGCGAATGTGCCAAGGCCCTTATTGAAGCACCTTTCTAGCAATCTTTGAGTTGGAGAATTTGAAGAGAAAAACATTGTCGTTATTGATGAACACCTCTATAAACCAAGGTTTTTCCCATTGGTTATTGTCCATTGCTTCACAACCGAGTAAGCTACTCTTTTGTCAATGAAAACCTTACCATAGTTGAGTTTCATTTTAAGGTTTTTCTACACTGAGCATCTTTAGAGGAGGGGAGACAATCATGCTACCGAATGAGGCCAAATGTGGGAAATAACTCAGTTTCACCTCAGTTGCGGCTTTACCTTTGACATGGACCCAGGTTCGTTTAAGGTGGGTGGAGTTGGTAGTGTCCACAGTGGGGAGGGAGTTGGAGTGTAGTGAGGTAGAAGGTATGGGAGAAGGTAAGCTTCCCATAGGGTTTGATGCTGAAGGGATGGGGTTGCCATTGTCTTGAAGAGAAAGGAGTAGTCTTTGAAGATTTTTTTTTAAGTTACTCAAAACTCTTAGTAAATACTCTTATTCTCTTAACCTCTTTTTAGTATCTTCCAAGCTTATAAGAAGATCAAAATATTTTCCATTTGATTTTAGTTTGGATGGAATAAAAAGGAAGAGTACCAAGATACAAAGACTAACAATGATTTCATAAAATTTGAGTTTAATTGTTTTCAATGTATGTGCTTTTGTGATCTTCCATGTTTTTATCATCTCATAAGTTGTTTTCCTTTGAATTTAGTTTAAATGCCCCTTTTACCACTTTATCATCTCTAATACTTGACTAAAAACTATCTACAAAATTCTTGCTAGACTAGCAATTATAATGCAAATTGCTTGAAAGTGATATTTTTCTTCTGAAGATAATTTTGAGAGTGAGCTAACTGTGGCAGGGGTGTACCACCAACTCGATCTCGAAGGCACCAACAAGAGGAGTAAGTGGGTCTGTTACAGCACAAGCAAGGCAATCATTTACAGAGCAAACATTCGTGAAATGTAGCATTGGCGGAAGTGGGAAAGTGTGGCTTGGGCGAGCTTGGGGAGTTTAAGCTACTGTTGTCTTCTCTACAACTTACATGTCTAATGTCGTTTCTCCAGATAGATGGAACGATTGGAGAGATCACCCTAGAGACCAGTCTGTGGTTGATCCCTTATAGTTGTGGAGTTTCAATTCTTCCAAGTGTTACTTGATAATTGATGGTTTTGTATATTACAAAATTGTGGCAATTAGTGGGGTTGACCTTTTTGTGTTATTCCAAGACGGTATTCTTTGCGGAGTACAAAGTGCTTTGGTGCTGGAGCAAACCACGCACACAGAGCCTCATATGGGAAGCAACTGACAAAAGATGAAGCAACACCCTACATTGACATTTCCTACATTGATCGATATCAGTCTCTTTATCCTCAGAGCATATTCTAGACGATGCCAAACACAGTGACTCCATTTAGACAGTAATATTTGTTCAGTAGCAGTAACACTAGTAGACTGATCTATATGATCGACAAATAAAATAACACATTTGATGTCATCGAACAACAAACTCAGCAGACGAGACTGTTTGGAAACCAAGTTCTCAATCATTTCGAGATTATTAGGGATACCCTCCAACCAACCACTTGTCGAATAGTGTCATGCTATCTCTGACATTCATGCTATCTCTGACATACTTTTTACTCCAAGCAATCGAAATTGATTAAATTAATCAACTTTTTCTTCTCCCACTTCTGGTCCGTGGACTGGTTACACTAATCATTATTTAGTGACATGAAGTACTTGTAAATGGGTATGTTCTAGTACTACCAACACCCATTTTAACAGAAGCTCTTCACACACTTCCATTTATTGTTTATTTTTCTCCTTCTGCTTCTTGCAATTCTTGGACATATATGAGAATAATGATAAAGTGGCATTAGAGACTAGCTCCATGCAAGCATGGCCTGGAAACTATGCCTTTTGGTGTCACTTCTGAAACTCCAAGATGGAGAAGAAATAATCATTATATGTGGCCTTGAACTGAGAGAAACCCGCTGAAAGACCGATCTGCTTAAGCTCTTCTTCAGTCCTGTTCCTACCCTTGGTCGCGTACATTGTCATAATTATTAAGTCGTTTTCAAGGAGAGCTCGAGTCCTGTTACTGTCATCAGAATGTTTTGGCAACACTGTTTCGCAAGCTATCAGTTTGCCTCCAGCTGGAAGCACCTTGTAACAATTCTCCAGTAGCTGCTTGCATTCTTCATCTTTAAATGTACATAAAACCCACTGCCAGAGGATGATTAGAAGAAAGATGAAGTGTTCTTTCTTCTACAAGTTGTATTTTTGCTAATAATAAATATGATCCATCCACCATTAAACAAAAAACAGAATTATATGATGATGTGCAGTGTAGATAAGGAAGGAGATCCAACCTTCATGAACAGAGTACCAGCGGTAGGAATTGATTTGAGCATGTCCCCACCAACGTGACTAATACCTACAATCGCCATCCCCATTTTAGAGAAGTAATACAAAATACTGCAAAAACTCATAGTTTCGATTACAAGCTCGATCTGAAGCCACATTTCAAAACGATTGCTATAGATATTTAATTTGATTCAACAAAAAGACAAAGTTCCAACTCCTACATGTGATGTGATGTGACGTAACAGAAGTGATACAATATAGAATAGTAAAGTTTCAACCAAAGCCACAGGTACTGAAATTGAAATGGATTGAGAGACATTTTACCAGGAATTTTGGGTGCCTTAGCAACAACCTCAGGCAAATCAAAGTTAACACCTTGAATCCCAGGATATTTGTCCATTATCATTCTGAGACAATGCCCTGCACTTCCCCCCACATCAACCAGTGTCTCAACTCCTTCAAACCCATGGTAGCTGTCCAAAAAGGCCTTCATGAACGGCACAGACATGCTGGACATTGCCTTCTGCATCAAACCATTCATCTCCGGGTGTTTCCCGTAGTAAACGTATGCAGGATCCCCATTAGCTAGGGCGAACGGCACCGTCGTGGGGTCCGTCACTGCCTCGTGCATCAACGGCCAGGCTCTCAACAATGGGTCCTTTCAAGTTTTAACACAAGTGACAAGACTTACAATTTAAATTTTATATTATTAATAAATGAATGTGGTAATCCAAATTTAAAACATGCATGTAAGAAATTTTCAAATTTACTTATTAGATTTAAAATGTTCATTCGTTTATAAATTTTAATAATTAATTACATCAATACTAATAGGAATAGGAATAACAATAATAATAATGAGGAGGAAAGAAATAGTTATTACCTGGTGGCGTTGGAGAACTAAAGAAGCGTACGACAGGCCCTGGGCGTCGGTGACGAGAGTTTTACCGACGTCGGTTAGATTATATTTCCGGACCAATACGTCTGGGCTAGAATAGTGAAGGTGTTCGGAGAAAACGCCGTAGCTAGATAGCATGCGAAGGATGCGTTGGAGATTCTCAGGATCGGCGGCGGGGGGGACGTTAAGAAGAGAAAGGATCTCGGAGGCGGAGAGGGGGGAGTTGGCACCAGCTTGCCAGACAGCGTCGGCGACGTTGAGACGGACGACAGCTTGGAGAGACATGGGGACGCTAACCATGTTGGCTAGCTCAATGATGCGAAGTCTTGCACTGTTTCTCTCCTCTGTGCTCTCGTCTTCCATAACTATAAGCTCTGTCTCTGGAGAATAGGGTGACTTGTGAATACTAATTTATAACGAAAATGGGGTACAAGGACTCAACATCAGTATTTTGTTGTTTTGTTTAAAAATTTCCATGGCTTTCATTTCTAAATATAGAAAAGTTTAAGATAAGTTCTACGACGACCACTCAAAACTTGCTCATGTTCAAGCTATCAAGGAATGGTCCTAATTTCTGAGACGTCTTTCATTTGTCTTTTGCGATAGTGAATGAAAAAGAGGCCAACTGCAAGTGCATGGATAAGTACATGGTTCTTGTAAGAGATTCCCACCTTTCATAAACTATAACTCGATTTACACGAGGACAACCGGATAAAGCACATGGTCAGATTCAGTAGTCCAGTATCAGCGGCTATGATTAAAGACATTTTCATATTCTGATAGAGTAGGATTACTTGTGGATCTTTCTTAGTTGAACAAAAATGGCTAGTTTGAACTTAAAGACAACTACTGATATGCATGCATGCGCTTTTAAACTCAATGAAACTGCTCAGAACGCCTGCATCATTCTTACACAGATTTAATGTTCATTCGGTATTTAAGTGATTACTCCCATCATCAGAGAAGTGTCCCCTTAAATCTCCTTGGCACTAGAACTCCCCTGAAATAATTATAATCATTTGATGAACAGGAATGGAATCTATTTCTCTTTGTGGAATTTCAAGCTTCAGATCATACAGATATGACTTTTATACTCTACTCTCTTTTCTCAAATTACAAAACCTTTGAATATAAGGCTGAGAGTTTTATTTTTAATATTTGGCATTCATTGTTAGGAAGTACTCTACTTTATTCCTGCTTAGGCTTAGAATCTCCAGTTGTTACAGATTTTGATACAGGAACCTGTTCACTAGTAACACTTTTTTCATCCACCTGCTAAAAGTATAAACTTGCATTTGGAATTATAGCAGTGAATTGAGAAAATATGGGAAAGAAAATGAACAGAAGAAACAAACAAACTCTGAGTATTTTGACAGTACAATAAAACCCTAAAGAGTCTAAAACCAAAGGACAGAAAAGGAACTAGAAAATTAAAGGAAACAACAAACTAGTGGCCAGGCGAACCATCTATACACCCTTAGAAAATGCATATACACGCTGATATGGGGCCAACCATGACAATTCTATTGAGTGTTACATTAGTAGTCAATTGAAATATTTCAAGTTAAATTCTTGTTAATGTAATATTCCTCGTGCGTTCTAATAAGATTTCTACTTGAACAAGAAACAATTTTCCCATTTAGCTTAAATACTTTCTTAGTTTGTTTTCAATTCCATTTCCTAGTTGCATTCTGTAAGTATCCTAGCCTGTTATGAAGGTGAGAAGTTAGGTCCGAAGTCAACCAGCTATCGCCTGTAGATTAGTTGATGTTGAATTCATTCCTCCCTAATTCTTCTTATTGATATTGCAAGTTGACATCAATTCTTTTCTTCTTGTTCTCTCTACTCTAGAATTCCATCTTTCCATACTTATTTCTTAGTTACTAAATACTAGACTTGTCTTACACTACACATATACGTAACTGCTCAAAGGTAAACTAATCACCAAGGTCATGATATAAAAATGCAATAAACAAAAGATATGCATAAAATTTGGTAAAGCGTAATGATACCCAACAATTGTATACCTATTTATGCTCTACAGGCCTTGCACACAGATCAACAAAATATAAATAGTATTTTAAAAATTACCTGCAATTTGCTAACTATGATTTAATGCTAGTGTTGAAGGAATTCAAGCATTCATAAAATTAATATAAGCCATAGACCTCCATTGTAGGGTACTCAGAATTGAAACTTTTACATCATTCATTTGGACGTTTTTCTATCTTCTGAATCAGTAGTTATAAATTAAAATTTTCTATCTGAACATCCTTTGAGTTTCAATATGTCACTCTCCATTTTCTTCTGCCCGTCAATTGTAATTCGTAAACTGATATGTCATGCAAACTAGGAATGCACTATATTGCTCTCGCTTCCTTTCCATGAAATATCCCCCTCTTTGGCTAGTTTTGAATTTACTTTGTTGATCTCAAGTCACGGTAGGACAGCACTGTATTGTATTTTTGTTTGTAATATTGGAAACCAATTTGGGCAACCTTTGTCTTTCCTCAACCCTTCACCACCCATGTGTGATTTGTACTCATGATGTCATAAACATGCAACAATGAGGTATCCATTATCCACAAATTTGGGTCATTTTCGTCCTTTCTGGTGTCTTTATTCTAAAATTAAGCACTCATGGTAAGTATGGGGATGAGGACATGACATCCAAATGAGAAAAATGCCAAACCAGTCCTCTTTTTGTGCACCCTAAGAACACAAAGACACATGCTAATGCCCCTTAGAACTCAAAGCCACCCTATTGCACGTCTGGCCATGTCATTGTTGTGTTTCTGTTACATTAGTAGTACACTTCATGTACAATAATATGCTTATTTTCTATTAAGATTTCTATTTAAACAAAAAATAGTTTTCCTATTTAGCTTAATTCTTTTCCTAGTTTTTTGGAATACTTTTGCAACAGAAATTCTTCTAGCCTCTAATAGATAGAGGAGCTTGAATTCAATTTAAAGTTTTTTCTCATTGACTAATTGATCTTCCCCTTCCTCTCAATTCTTATCTCTTATTCTTTTCTACTCTTTGTCTTTTCTCCACTTAGATTCCATCTTTTCTTCTCTATTTCATCTATTGATTTTTATGTTTATAGGATATGAACTACTTCATACATATACATAATTGTTGAATTGCAAGCTGATTACAGAGGTCATGTAATGTAAATACATTGGCAAAGTAAATGATACCAAACATCATATATCATAGAATGATTCAGTCTGACACACAATTGAACAAAAAATTATGAAAAGTATTCTAAAATTTACTTCTTTTTGGAAGTTATTCTAAATTTTACTTGCAATTCACAAATTATGATTTACTCTAAATTTTACTTGCAGTTCACCAATTATGATTTCATACTTATGTTTCATGGACAGAGCTCCAATGTAAAGTGAATGACAAAGCTGAAATTATCAAGAATTTTTATAACTTGCTTCTTGCTAACTCAGACATGGAGTAAGATTAAGTATGACGAAAATTTGACGACAGTCATGGTGAAACAGCATGAAGAAGATAACAGCTTCATCAGTCTTCAAGCTACCCCACTTTATAGTCCTTTGTGAAGTAGCGAGGCAAGTAACTGGGTAAGTCCCAAAAATATCCAAGTTTTGATAGAGTTGGGTCACTAGCAGGAACTACTATAGTTATGAATGATATACTAATATTAATGCACCTATACACATATGTAGAAAAATGACTCAAAATATATTACCTCACACATGGAATGAGAAAAAAATCCATTAGTTTCAAAAACTAGAAAGCATTTCTCTTTAGTTAGTGAATGCCCCAACATATCTACCGATTCTTCTTCAAGACGCATCTTTCATGTATTCTTGAATCCCAACCAAAAGCAAATGAATTAAAAAGTTGCTATTCTTGATGCAATTATTGGCATCGTTGCATCAACATTGGAAGTGTAACATCCCGTTACCGATGCGATGAGCATATTGGTACGGGTAGTTCTGTTATCGCATAAATTGTGATGGAGTGCTTTGTGGCCTGTGATTTTAAAGAGATAGATCATATTGCACATGCATACATAGTGACATGCATTCATGATTG
>JANKYF010000005.1:65922988-65937669 GCA_029829435.1 Erythroxylum hondense | reverse complement strand
TCTAAAGCAACAATTCCAAAAATCCCCAAATTTCAAACTTTGACATAAACCCCAAATTCATAAAATCAACATAATCAAAGCCTAATCTCTTCAATAAACCTTAGAAAACTTAAATTCATAACAATTTAAAGAAATCACAGTAGTGCTGCATTTAAGGTAGTAAATATTTGTATGATGATATTGTAACAGGATAAAGAAATATAGGTCGAAATAAAGTATATGTAGCTTTTGTTGGGTATGCATCTTATATATATTTGACATGGGAAGACTATCAAGGTGTTGTTAATGGATTCAAGGGTGCTATTTATTGATCTTTTGATAGTGTACCAGAAGCTACAAGGATATATTCTCAATTTTGTGAGGAGAAAGCATTATATTCAACTGTAAAATAACTCTAATATATATTATTTGTTATATGTGATAATTTAATTGGATTCGAATATAATTAATATTGATATTTCTATATATAATTCATATTTTGAATATTGATTGCCCTAATTGTAATGAGAAGATGAAGTTACAGATTTCTAACATTGGTCAACATTTTAATGAATGCGTTAATACAAAAGTAAGGATTTCAATTATTGTTTGTAGTAATGTCAATCGTATAAATTAATGTTAATCAATATTCAAATTGAAAGTCTCTTGTAGGTACTTGGCATTTGTGAAAGACATGAAAGTTTGTTTTGTTAGAAAATATGTCAAACAAGTTATGTGTTTTGTGGTAAGAGTCTTGTTCGGAAAATGTATTATTGTTCGCAAGAAGTAAGTATGTGTAAAAATTTATGTGCATAATGCAAATTCATCATAAGTCCTAATGTTTGTGTTTATATATTTATTTTGTAGGTCCTATGCGATTTTGTAACTTGGTCATCAGACGCAAGTACAAAAAATGGAGATATTGTAATAGTTAGAAGAGCAAATTAACTATTATATTTATTGACACTCTTTTGTCTTTTATTCAATCACCTGCCGCTTTACTACTCAGTTGTAAGCTTTTCATGTTGTTAAGGAAAAGTTATGAAGGAAAAGTTATGAAGGAAAAGTTAAGTGCACAAACAATTATGAAGGAATTTGGTGTTTGCTTTGGTTTTTTTTCTTATCTCAATTTATTTAACTTTATATAACTCAACAACGACTAATGATAAACATTGTCTATATAAGAAACTGTGATTATAAAATGCCTTAAGGCTTGTCTGTGAAGAAACAATCAAATCAACCATACTGCATAAAAGAGCTAAACCAAGTATCATTGTTTATAGGCCAACCATAAGCATGCTAATCACTTTTGTTTGTAGGTAGCCAGGAGATATCCATATAAAAAATTAATAACTTAAATAATAGATAGTTTAACAAACGAATAGCCAAAGCGTGAAACCTAGTTATATATGCATTAAAATCCAATTCCATAAGCAGATAGCATGTGGACATGTATATATCACCCAAACTCAATGAAAGTTTATTTGTTAAGAAGAGCGCATTTTTCTCTCATTAATCCTTCACTACTCCTTTTTTTAGAAACTCAAAACAGTAACTAGCCCATTAGAAGAGAAAATTTTGGACTAAAACATAACCAATGAAAAAGCTTTTCCTTAAATCTTTAGAAGAAATTTAGAAGTATGAATCAACTTAAAAGAGATAAGATTAAGATCATGCGCATGAAAACATAAAGGAACTATCACCTGTTTCAGCAAAATCTTATAGATGAAAAGAGCATGAAAAATAGAGGAAATCATATATGGGATGTTAGAAATCTTAAAAAAGTAAAAGGAAAAAACTAATTTTAGACTCTTTTCATCCAAATATCATACAAAAATTAGACCATAATCATTCAACAACTTACTTGAATAGACAATGAGGGCAAAAAAGTAGTAAATACATTAAACTAGCCACGACTGAAGCAAGACTTTATGAGAAATCAAGAGCAATGCATCATCAAAAACAATAATATCATCTCATGTACCTCCCTATCTAGTATTCCATACAATGCATCATCAATAGTGATATCATCTCATTTCGGAATTTAATAAAAGAATATTCAAGTCAAAATAATCTCAATCAATGTAGAGAGTAAGCAACAATGCCAAAAAACAACACCATCACTAGGTGGAAGATGAATCTTACAATTAAAATAACAAGTCTAGCTGCAACAGTCTTTAAAACATCCTCTTGCCTAGGCACAATACTAACTACCCTTGTAATGGCACCAAAAGAGCCTATATGTTCATCAAGAAAGTGGTTGACCCTAGTGCCTTTAACTACTAATAACTGGTTGATTTCATGCACCAAAAGAATGAGTGTAGTCACCAAGGCTTGTAGCAGGCCATTCCTCAGCAACTCATGGTCATCAAAAGTAGATCTCTAGCTTACAAAACATCAATCTTCAATCACAACTACTTCAAACATAGAAAGCTCCTGAACTAAAAAATGATCAAAATCAATAAACAATTAGAAATCATAAATCAACCTCAATAAGAGAATGTATATGCTCAACTTTTGACTCAACCAAAGAAGTAAAGAGAAAGAGAGCTATATACCTAAAAAAACAAAAACATATGGAGTAAAAGAGCTAACATTGAATTAGGTAACACAAAAATACTCACCAACTATACAACATAACAACAACTGTACAAGTTAAGATTTCCTAGTAGTAGATCTTTTAGCTGTTAGTTTGATCCTCCTCCAACGTTAAGTTGTATTGGCAGTTGTACTTTGGGATGCTTGAGTTGTTGTTGCATTAGAATTGGGAGGTTGTAACACTTGACATTGACTCCCACCCATCTATTAAGTATAAACAACCAATAATGTAAATATTATCATCTCCTTTCTATTTACGTATAAGTAGTATAACTATGAATTTGAATGAATTACTGTAAAGTGGGTATTCCCAATAACTTCCCCAAATATTACTTCGTATCCTCTACTTGCCTATAAAAACAAAAGGAATTATAATGTTATATAAGTTAAAAAAAACTTAAATTTTATTCTTAATATTAACTAACCATTCTCGTCTCTCTTCTTAATATAGAAGATGCAATATTTATCTAGTAGATATTGATTGTGTCGGTCTTTGTACTTGACTGCTATGAATACTAGATGAAGGGGCATCAGTTTTTGGTAGCCTTCCTCTTTTTTGCTACATTATAGATATTTAAGATAAACATAAAGTTAATAATACTGAATGAATAAGAAGACATTTGTTATATAATTAAAATAATTACCTTAACAATTCTAGGTTGCCTTGGAGGTAGATTCTTATTTTTTTTCATCCTCTTATACTGTGACCAATTTCGTAACAATGATGGCATCTCGTAGCTACTCCAACCTTGCTCAATTTGTTTGGATTTTGAGGTTCTTTAGTGTGATCCATTTTTCTTGTCTTTTTGGGTCTTCCAGGCATTTTTTTCATTAGTGGAGGTAATATTGATTGAAAACTTTTAGTCTCTGGCCAAAACTTAGGACCACTAATGGGTTCTATAGTATACTGGTAACTCTTCAAATAAGCATCACACTTATAACATCGATTCACATAAGAATAGATATCTTCCCTCTGATAAGATATATAAGCATTTACATGGAATCCCAGTTAAATCTTATAGTCTACATTGACAAGTTTATGCCTGCAAGTCAACGATGTACTTGTCCGTAAAGCTAGTGACTTCAATTTTCAAATTCTCATTTGTCCTGAGCATACAATATCTTACATCCCATTGTGCTACCTCTATTGTCTTCCTCACTCTAGGACATATGTCATCAGTGTACTTTAGCATCATATCCCTTTTTTCATGTATCCAAGTCATTAAAGAAACTCAAATGTTTTATAACATATTGATCAAGCTTTTAGTACGAGCTTTATAAATGAATCTATTAAATGTCTTTGAAATATTGTTATGTGCTATTTCACACTTCGATCTTATGCTCAAAAAGGCCTTCATGAATGTTTCCGAATTCCTAATTTTAAAATCCTCATAAGCCTTCACTGACAAACTCTTCAATTCCTCCATTACCTCATCAAAATCAACTTTTGTTAGGCAATTCACTGCTTTCTAAAATAAATTCTTATATGTGTGCCCTTTATGAACACTATACTAGTTTTCATACACATGACGAACACATTTTCTATGTTTAGCTTTTAGAAACAAATTCTTTAATGCATCTACTAAACCCTATAAAATGGTTACATAAATTAATAAAGTGTTGATTGCATAAAGAAATGAACATCAGATATACGAATATTTAAAGTTTACCTTCTACTAATCGCTTACAAAAGTCCATAAATTTCCACTTATATCGAGATCTTTAGCAAGCATGCTCAAAAAGCAATTACATGATTGGTAATTTCTCCCTCAACTGCAGCCCAACATATAGGAAACATCTTATGTCTCCATTGCTATCAACAACAGATAATAATGCATCGCTAAGGAAAGTCTTCAGAAAACATCCATCTAACCTAATAATCTTCCTGCAACCACCAAGAAAACCATCCTTCAAAGCACTAAATCAAACATAAAATCTTTTGAACATTGGTTTCTCGACATGTTCATCAAAATCTGTTTCAATAATAAACTTTCCATTTTTGTTAGGCCATCTTAACTCATATCCATAAGATCATAACTTCGTATAATGACCTTCCATTGATTGTTGAAGCATGGTAATTGCTTCCCACTTATCCCTATAATTTTGAATTTTAACGACTTTGAGTGCATATTTTAATTGAAGATCATCCATCATTTCATTAATTGGCCAATTCGGGTTCTCCTAAACTTGTGTATGAATTTATTCGCAATCCATTTTGGCTAGCTTGTTTATTGCTCTGCACTTTGTTGCAGTTATGAGAGTTTTCTACTCTCTTCCTAACAAATGTTTTGTCATTTCCAATCCAGCTAGTTTACACCCAAAAAGGAAAATGTGCATCACAATTGCTTCTATTGGTACACGAAATCTCGCCATTAAAACATTATACCCATTTGTAATTGCATACTTCCTTATAGATTCCCTCAATAGCTTTTGAACTTCATTCCAATTTCAAACTTAAAATCTATCATTTCAACTTTTGAATTAAAACTAATGTATTTCTTCTTTCGTATCGATGCATCATCTTCACTAGGAACTGGTAATTGAATTTCATCTTCACTATCATCATAATCACTATTTCTATAATGCAAACCTCCTTCTACTCTTCCATTATATTTTAAATGATCACCAACTTCATTTAAATTATTTCCATTACTACCAACACCATTGACAACATTGTCAAATTCAAACCCATTTTGCAAAGTTTTCCCACACCTCTTCTTATTTTTTTGGAAAAAACATATTCTTTGTTATCAGTTCCAAAGAACTCCTCATCAACTAAATCATCTCCAGAATCAATATCTTGCATAATAGTGAAGTCCTTATCTTCCTCCAATTCAACTTAGAACAACCCCTCATCCTTTAATTCATCATCAAATTCTGACTCCTTACCATCTGTCGTATGATTCTCATAACTATAATCATAGTAGATTTCAACATTCTTACAATTCAATTCTTCCATTTTTTGGAGCATAGTCAACATGTCCCTATTATGGTTTAAGCTTAACTCTATTAAGCTTCTAATGGACTCACGTGAAAATTTGTAAAACCTAGAGATTACTTAATGTCCTTTATCTTCGAAAACCCCTTTTAGAACTAGCATGCTTAGTTTGTCAATAACCATATTCTTTTTTCTTTTGATCTTACCCCCAACATATTTATTTTCCCACCTTTCCAACACTCCCCCATAATGAAATTCAAAATTTACCAACATCTACAAAGAGAAAGTGTGACTAAATATAAAATGATAAATATTCCAAGAATAAAAAAGAAACAGTTACTAACAAATCTCAAATTGGGAAAATGAAAATTCCTACAGACAAGTAAATCATACTTAGCATCACCATTTTTACTCAATATCTTTTAATCTTAAAGTATTTCAATTATATATACTTTGTTTATGTTCTTTGTGTTCTTACATATGAACCTTCCAATGTATAAAATAAAAAAGAAGTTAAACCTTTGAATCCATAATCTATTCTTCGTCATTTCTTGTTTAACGAAAAAAATTACAACAGATTAATTAACAATGATAACATTTGTTGCTTAACTTGCATTAGAATTAGATTATGTAACTTTTAGACTTAATATAAAATTTGTTTGTCAAGAGTTGCAAGAATAAATTTGAGAACCATATATATGTAACCCAATGCCAAGTCTTTCTCTTCCATAGTAGAACTACTAAGAATTACATTAAAAAATCATTGAGGTTAATCTTTTATATTTTTCTTTCAATTAAATAATGCAATCTACATAAGTTCTTTGCTTGAATAATCTTTTTCTTCGTACCAATAATTGCTTTTGGATGTTTTAAACTATACTTATAGGACTTATGCTCATTTGCTTCTTTCAAGTTAATTTATTACTATTACAAATACATATAATACATAATGTATTTGTTTTGCTTCCAATAAACACCTCCATTATATGATTAATACCCATAGATTAAGGTTAGATAACAACTTTTGCATGAAGAATTAAAGTAGCTTGCATGAAGAATTAAAGAACAGGAGACATAAACAAAATAAAGATAACTACATCATCTACACCTTCTAGCAGAACATCAAACATTATCAGAAAGAAAAGACAATGAAATCTGAACCAGGAAATAAAAACCTAACCTTCATGTGATTAGTGTCGAGAAGGGCAAAATCATGCTTTCAGCGATACGATGCGAGAAGGGATGAGAGAGGGGCAAAGTGACCTTCTAGCGATGGAAGAAGTGTTGAGGATGATGAGGTGATTATGAGTAAGAGCAAACTTAGGATAGGTTACAGATTAAGAATGATAGGGTAAGGTGATTTCAAATGTGAGTGAGAGAAAAGTTAGGGATTTTAGGTTATAAGTTGAGTGAGAATGACGAGGAGGAAGTCTTGTTGAAATGACTTCATTTTACCAAAAAATGATGTTGTTTCACTAATCAAACAAGCTTCTCCTACTGATGTTGATGTGTCTGATTAGTGAGGGTTCATTGACATATGACAGTGTCATGTCTAAAAGATAACGGTGTGACTAATGTAGGGCTAGAATTGAAACAAATTGAAAGTTTGAAATTTTATTAATAATTTTTAAAGTTCAAGTTATAATTGAAAATTTGAGAAAAATTAGGGCTTTTTTATAATTAACCTAAAAAAAGTAAGAATGATGAAAACATAATTTAATGAAGGAAGAAACCTTGAAATAGGAGGCATACTGCACCATGTAAAAATGATTGTGGACTTGTTGAATATTCTAACTAATTTGTTAAAGTATAATTTGTTCATCATATTACAACATCCATCCTTTGAATAGAAACATGATTTACAACCATGCATGGTGGCCTCCACAAAGTTCATTCTTGGCTTAGACCTGTCACTTCGTATTGATAACTGGAAGCCCTTGGAACAATTGCAGATTATCGAACACTTTCAACTTTCGAAGAAACTGTCATAGCTGAGGCACTCTTAGAACCTTTATAGACTTGTCCAAAGGTATTTATACCTGGGGAGAATGAACACAAACTTGGCCTATCAGATGGCTATTATTTTGAGTTTTTCCAATTTAAAGTATATACACTATAATAATATCTTTCTAATTTGTCCTACTTCTCTCTTATGCTTTTACCCTTTTACTGTCGAAAACTCCCCTTTTTGGTCCATAATCCCCTTTTCTTCGGTTGAATCCCCTTCTGATTTGAACCCAATAGAGGCCTCTTCTCTCATGGATGGCCTTTCAAATGCCAGCCTTGACACCTCTACAGATTATGACACTTGTAGCAAGCACTTGGAGGATTTTTCACCTCTTTCTAGGGAGTCTGCACATCAATAAGCATATAGAAAGGGAGTGAGTTCTTTTGGTAGGTCTCCCTTAACTAGTTCTCTTATGTCTTCGCAGAGGGTAGGAGCATAGAATAAGAAATTCAATTTGCACCAGCCTAAGATTCTGATGAAGCATTTCCAGGAGGTTATGAAAGATAGGCGAGTGAGTCCCCACATTGAACTTTTGCAAGTAGGCACGAGGGCTTGGTCTTCGGCTTTGGTGGGATTCTTTTGGAGCAAATGCCCTGCATTTTTTATCATTAACACCTAGGCTTCTGCTACATTAAGAAAAAAAGGATTGGAGAAAATCTTACTGATGGATGACGGTACGATCTTGTTTAAATTCGCTATGGATAGTAATTTGCCTAAGATTTTGAAATTGGGGCGATGGCACATCAGAGGCCAACTAATGTTTATGCGAAAGTGGTCACCTAGGATTGGATTTAACAGAGATTATATAGAAGTGTTTCCTCTCTAGATTTACTTTCATAATTTGCCTATAGAGTTATGGACCATAAATGGATTGAGCTTTCTCGCCAGCTCCTTGGGTAAGCCTTCATGCATGGATCTCCAAACTTCCAATATGGAGTGCATAAGGTATGTAAAGATCTGTGTTGAGGTCAATAGGGATACTAGATTGCCAGAGACATTGCCTATGATGAAACTTGGTTCTACAGGGGAGTGGGAACCTACAAAAATTAATCTATCTCATCCATGGAAACCCCATAATACAATGAAACAATGGGTACCTACATGCAGGAATTTCAATATTGGTTGGTAGGATAAGTTACTGGGATCAAATTTTCTACAATTGGTACTGCCAATAAGGAGGATGGTCTATTAGTAATGGAGAAGGAAAATCATAATCCATCCACTACAATTCCAGTTGAAGTAGATGAAGGGAAGTTTCAGTCTGTCCCTCTACCGATGGCCCAAAACATGGATAAGCATGAGGGTAAGGTGGTGATTAACCAGCTCGCTGATATACTAGCTGATATATAAATTTACAACTGGTTTGTGATCATTTGGAAGGTACACTTGACGGGAAGGGATGCTTGGATTAGTATAAGATAGAGGATTCTCATAAATTGGTAAGATCTTCTCCTTCAATAGACATAAGGGTGGATACTACTATGGTGCAGGAGAAATATAATCACTTATTAGGATCATAGGAGGCAATTAGGGTAGATGTTGAGGTTCATTCGCAAGTTTTTGATGAATCTTCTCATTCTATAAAAAGGATATGGAGGAGAATAATATGGTGTCAAAACAATGTCATAACCTGATTGATTCACATAGGGATGTTCAGGTAGATACCGAGGTTAATAGTTAAATAACTCCCAATATTTTTTGGAGGACACTGTAATGGAGGAAAGCTAAGCCCAAGGGGGTTTCCCCTAGATTACTATTCTAGTTTGGAACACAAAAGAGTTAAACAACCCTCTGAAATAGCTAATGGTGAAGGATTTGGTTTATAAGAAGAAACCAATTTTGGTGGGTCTTTTAAAGACTAAAATAAAGGCCAAGTATGTCCAATTAGGGTTGAAATTTTTAGGTTCATAATGGAAAACTATCACAAACCATTCTCAGCATTACAATGGTCATATTATTTGTCTTTTTAATTGTGATTATATAAAGGTTATATGCAGCAGTCTTAGTGACTAATTCTTGCATTTACATTACCAGTTAAAGGGAACTTCTATGGCTTTCGAAGTTACCATGATTTATGCTTCTAATTTTGCATTCCAATGAGCAAAATTATGAACACTTTTACAACAACTACACTCAAGTATGCAGAATTTGTGGTTAACAGTTAGTGATTTTAACTGTGCTTTTAATTCTAGTGAAATTGAAGGTGGAGCTAGCTACTCAATAGGGATGGGTAGAGAAGTTTCACGGCTATTTCAACAAGTGAATTTGACTGACATAAGGGGTCAAGGGAGATTATTCACTTGGACAAATAAAAAATAAGGACAATTATTGACTCGTAAGAAGTTGGATAGAGCCTTAGTGAACCACTTATGGCTTAGTAAATTTCCTTCTTCTTTTGCACATTTTGGGGATAATATATTTTTTGATCATGCCTCTATAATTATTCAAAAGTTGACAAATCAGGTAAGAGTTGGAGCTCCTTTTCGTTTCTTCAATTGTCTAAGACAGAGGGAAGGTTTCATATATTTAATAAGTAGTTGCTGGGGGCAAAAGGTATAGGGATTCAAATCTTTCTAGTTGATGCAAAAGCCTAAAATAATCAAACATGCTCTTAAATAGTTTACGAAGGTGAAGAATCATAACCTTCATCAAATAAAGTAGAAAATGGTCGAAGCTCAGGAGGCTTGCTATAGAATCCTTTCAATTCTGATTTAAGGCATACTGACACCTTGGGATTGAAAGAATATCATGAGGAATTGATGTATCAAAATTTTGTTCTAAAGCAGAAAGTGAGGCTACATTAGATCAAAGAAGGGGAATCCACTACTAAGTTTTTTCATGCTTCTTTTCTGGTAAAGAGAAACATTAATATAATCTTTAAGTTGTAGGAAAATAACTGGAATGTGATATCTGAACAACATGAATTGACCAGCTTTATCAGGGGATATTTTATAAAGTTAGTAGGGACCTCAAGTAGTCATTAGTATGGTTTTAATGTGAAAGATGTACTTCATTCCAACCTCGATCTGGCTGAGTTGGACATGCTTACAGCTCCCTTCTCTCCTCAATACATCAAGGAAACACTTTTTACTCTTAGTCCTTCAAAATCTCCAAGAGTTGATCGATTCAATGCGAATTTTTTCCACAAGACCTAAAACATTACTAGCCAACTTTTTTTCTGATGTAATATTAGAATTCTTTTCCTCTAGTTGGATGCTAAGGGAAGTGAACCATACCTTCATATTGCTCATACCTAAGAGGAAGCATCCCTCTTCTATTTCAATTTCAGACCCATTTCTTGTTGCACCATAATGTACAAAAACTATTGCTAAACTCTTGGTTGCCAGACTTGAAATTTTTTTTGTCAAAGATCATTAACTTGGCATAAGGGACTTTTTTACCTCAGAGAAGTATAGGCGATCACATATTACTTCTTCAAAAGTTAACGAGGGATTATAAATCAGGCAAAAATATTAACAATTGTTTGATGAAGATTGATTTTCTAAAGGCTTATGATACCATTAGTTGGTCTTTCTTGTAAGCATGTTTGGAAGTTATAGGGGTGCCAGATAAATTCAGCAACTGGATTATGCAATGGATTTAGTACCTCTCTTAGATTACTGGTGAATGTCAGTTCATCAATTCCATTTAACATTGCTAGGGGTATTAAGTAAGGGGATCCACTATCTCCTTACCTATTCACTCTATCTATGGAAGGCTTATCTAGACTTATTTCTAAACTGGTGGAACGTAGTGACCATTTTCAATTTCATTCCATGTGTGGTGCTATTTCACTATCTCATATGATTTATGTAGATGACTTGATCCTCCTATGCAAGGTCGATTCTCACTCTATTCAAATGATGATGAATATGTTGCATACATTCTTTGAATGGTTTGATATGAAAGTTAACGTCAGGAAAAGTGGCTTGTATTTATTCTCGGATGTCAGGGACTAAGAGTAGGTTAAACATATTATCAGGTTTAGGTTTAAGCTCTCTTCTCCTCCTTTTAAATATATGGGTGCCCTAATCACTCATAGTAAGCCTAAATTCTATGATTTTATTCCTTTGATTGATAAGCTTAAAGCTCGAATTAACACTTGGCAAAACAAATATCTATCTCTTGCTGGCAGATTGCTTCTCATCAATTATGTTCTGAATAGTATGCATCTACATTAGTCTACTGAGGAGGGTAATCAAGGAGATAGAATATTAAAAACTTTCCTGTGGTCTATAAAATTTGAGAATAGGAAGCAAGCCAAGGTGAAATGGAGTGACATCACTATATCTGAGAGGAAAGTAGGGCTTGGGATCATCCCAATTGATCAAACACTAAAAGTAATGCTTAGTAAACAGTTATGGAGACTATGCATTGACAAAAAAGAAATGTGAATTAAATGGATTGATGAGTATTATCTGTGAGATCTGAATTTATAGCAGTTGGACAATTCCAGAGCATTCTCATGGTTTTTCAATCATTTACTCAATTTGAGAAGTATGTTCTACCTGCATATCAAACATAGGTTGGGGGATGGAGATGATATATGGTTATGGTTTGATAACTGGACTAATCATAGTCCTCTTATTCACAAAACTGATCTTTCTAGCCTAAAAAATAGAATCCCTGTTAATGCTAGAATGTCAATGCTCATCCAAAATGGAGATTGAGTTGGCAATTTCAAAGGCTTTCACTTACTGTCAAATTATTTGCCTAACATTCCTATAGAAATGAGGAAGGATAACATAGTATGGAATCCACATTCTAATGGTACTTTCAACAATGGATCTTTTCACTAGTTACTAACTAATCATCTTGATGTGGTTCCCTAGTTTGAGGTTATTTGGAAGTAAAATTTAAACCACAAAGTTGTGTTCACTTGGCTAGTGATCAAAAATAAGCTTCAAACCAAGGACAAATGGTTTTGTGCCTTTGATCCTATATGTACTCTCTATAAGTTGTTGAATGAGTGTAGAAATCATTTATTTTTTTATTGTAATTATACCAAAGCTATTTGGAGCAGAAATATGGTCATGTTACAATTACCCAATTTACCTTTGAGTAGACAAAAACCTTGAATTTTCATATCCACTATACTACACACAGTAGAGCAAAGGACATGATTATCAAGACTGCTTTTCATACTGCTATCTATTCAATTTAGAGGGAAAGGAATAAGAGGATATACAAAGGTGATGAAGAGAGCCAACAACAACTTGCGGAACATATAGTCAATTGGATTAGAGCTGCCACCATTGCCAATGTTCAACATCACTTCCTTAGTCATGATTTGAAACTGAACTAGTTGTTATAATGGTATTTTTGACGATACGTTGTATTTTAGGTAGTGAGTTTATTTGTAGCAGATATATGATTCATTGTAATGGTTGCATATAGCGTTTTCCAAATCAATATAATTATATTTTATGTTTTAAAAAAAAGTATGTACACCATTTTTCTGATTGCATTATTGCAAATTTGTAGTATTCTCGTGTGCATTTTCAGCAAAGTTACCTATGTTCTAGAATTTCAGGTAGTAGATGATGCAGGTCATGATAAAGCGGGCATTTTCAAGGTAAAAGGTTTGGAGGAAGTGGATAGAGCTATAGGTCAATTGGTCAAATTCCTTTTGGCAGGCATAATTGTCAGGAGAATTCCAGTATGTCCTTTGTGTCTTTGAAGTTCACTCTACTCCAGTCGAATATGGGGATGTCAGTTGAGAGACTTTGTTGATGCAATAGATGGTGACTCAATCATTATGGAAACTTCCCTCGAGTCCTTCTTTATGCCATCTGTTAAGGCTGGTGAAGATCTAGTTGAAGAAAAGCTAGGAAAACATAGCTATAGTTGAAGTGAATCACACGTTAATACAATGATTAAGTACAATATAGAATGCACGAGAAGGGGGGGTTGAATTGTGTATTCCCCTTTTTGAGAACTTTTTTTAAAAAACTTTTGATTACAAACTGAGTAAAAATAAAACTTGAGTCTTAAAAGAGATATAGGGATAGAAGTAGTCAACACAGAGATTTATCCTGGTTCACCCCAAACCGTGGGCTACGTCCAGTCCTCAGAGTTCTTTCTGAGATTTCACTATCTCTTGAATTTTTCACAAGTATTCTTTCCCGAGCCTCTTCAAGTCTCTATAACCAGTATTCTTTCACACTTAGCCTCTGCAGGCTATCTGCTCTACTTTCTCAAAAGTATACAAAAAGAACTTGTTACAGCAATATTAGCTCTCGGCTAATTTACACAATAATCTCTCAAGAATGCTTTATCGATCGCATAAACGTAATTCACTAGCGTTTTTGCTTTTGCTTTTTCTGTTGCTAATCTTTTCAATCTACGACTTCATCTTGTATTTATAGACTTTGTCTTCAACTGCTTCTTGAATCTTGCTTCTTGAATCTTGAAAGAAACGGTTAATAAGTTGAGTTCTGTAACTAACCCGAACTAATTCTTGCGTCTGCTTTCTTTTCTTCTTTTGCGTCTGTTTTACTATTCACGTATTCGTCTGTTTTATTTTGCGTCTGCGTCTGCGTTTGCTTTACTTTGCGTCTGCATTGCGTATGCGTCTGCTTTGCTTTGCTTCGTCTGCTTTTGTTTTTCTTCGTCTGTTTTGTTGCGTCTGCTTTTCTTACTACTTTTATTGTCTCATTTTGTTATATATCAAAATCATATTTAAGTAAAGTCACCCTGACTTAACAAACATAACGAATGAGTTAAGTGCACCAAAGTATAGTAAGAGACATAATGGTACTTAATGTAAAAGACATGTGTAAATGGGTAATTTGTTCATTTCGGCATGGATATACATACTTATACATGAAATATGTATGGAAAATTTTAATATGTTTGCTTGGATCACGAGTGTGATGTGAGGGGAATTGATAAAAAAAGTATTCCATAAGAAAATGGCATGTTTTTGTTTAAATTTGATGTGTTTTTATGTTTCTTTTGCATAATAAGACCAAAGTTAGCTGATTTGGGATGTGTACCTTGCCAGATGGATGGGTTCCACTGAACATACTTCTATAATTTGGTCATATCTTAGCCTGTATACCTCCAAATTGGATAATTCAAATAGGAAATTAAACTAGAGACATAGGTCCAAAATTTAATGAAGGAATCAAAATTTTACTTTGCTTATGAGATTTT
>JANKYF010000005.1:65859801-65870558 GCA_029829435.1 Erythroxylum hondense | reverse complement strand
AAAGATCACAATCAATTCATAATAAAATGAACATCAAATAAATGAAATATGCCTTGCTTTATTTATTCATAAAGTCTATACATGACTATGAACAAAATGCGCTAAAGGGGATTGCCTTTAGGGCACTACTCTAACATGGACTTCGATGATTTGTTCAGTCTAAATTGTCGGGTTGGAACTTTTGACATAATTTTGATGTTATGGAGGGCGGCCGAATGGTCCTATTGTAGGATTCGTCCCAAATTCAATGCTCTTTACTAGCGAAAGGCTCTCAGTATATCCATTGTCAGGTGGTGTGCTGTATTACTAAATTGCAGTTTACGGTGACTGGTGTCTATGGGTTGTACACTGTATGTGAACGCAGGGAACTCTGGTCGGCCTTAACACACCCTTGCTCCCCCCCGCTCGACCACTTGGATGGTCCTGGGCGATTTTAAATGTGTGTGAGCTGCCTCGGAACGGAAAGGGTGCTTACCTCCTGCTGCTTACTACTTGAAAGACTTATTGGATTTTCGCTTGCTTCATGGGTTCGAGGATGCCCCATCAAGTGGGGAGTTCTTCACCTGGCAGAAAAATAGACGGTGGGCACGCTTGGATCGGGTTCTTATCAACCAGGAATGGGCTGTTAAGGATATCCCTTGCTCATCTCTTACCCTCCCCATTGCCCACTTCTTGTTGACCTCCATCGAGCGGTGACACCCGGCTCTAAGTCTTTCAAATTCTTTAATATGTGGTCAAACCACCCAGACTTCCCGACTGTTGTGGAAGCGATCTGGAACCAGTGGAGGGACAGGTGTGCCCAATTTACCTTATGCTCCAGGCTTACTGATCTGAAAAAATCCCTTCGTCGTCTCAATCGCTCGGCGTTTAGTCGCATATCCTCCCGTGTTCAGGCGGCGCAGCAGGACTTCCACTGTCGGTATCAGGAGTTCCTCGCCTGTCCTGAGGATGATGTTTTGAGGTGTAGAGTCAATTCTCTTCGGAAGCATGTGGTTTTCCTTCAGGATGCTGAACGGTCCTTTTATCGACAGAAGGCGAACTGTACTTATCTTCAGGAGGTTGATAAGAGCACAAAGTACTTCATGCTTTGGCTCGGAAGCGTAGCCGGTCTAAGATGATTACACATCTCACACGGGATGATGGGTCGGAGACAACCTCCCGACCTGAAGTTTCGGCCTTGCTTGTTAATTACTTCACTTCTTTATTAGGTTCTTCTCCCCCGAGCTCCGGGGTGGATCCGGAGGTTCTCTCTAATGGTCCGGTTCTTGATCCGATAGCTCATACTTGCCTGCTCGCACCCTTTTCGGATGAGGACATCCGGCAGGCCATGTTCAACATTGGTAGCAACAAATCACCGGGGCCGAACGGGTTTTCTTTGGAATTCTTTAAGAAGCAATGGCCCTGTGTCGGGCCTAGTGTGTATGAGGTCGTACATGAGTTCTTCCGGATAGGTCGCCTCCTTCGCAGACTGAACCATACGGCCCTCACTTTGACTCCTAAGAACACTCGACTGCGAGTGACTAAGTTTTGACCCATCTCGTGTTTAAATGTAGTTTATAAAGTTTATTACAAAGCTTATGATGGGGTGGTTGGCCACAGAGTTGGATAGCCTCATTGATCCTGCGCAGTCTGCCTTTGTAGGTGGGAGGAGGTTACGGGATAACATATTCTTGGCACAGGAGTTGGTCCGTGGCTATAGTCGAAAGCGGATATCGCCCCGATGTCTCATCAAAGTCAATCTAACGAAGGCTTATGATTCCGTATCTTGAGATTTCCTTCGTGCGATGCAGCATGGCCTGGGGTTCCCTATGAGGTTTATCATGTGGGTCCTGGAGTGCGTGACTACCGCCTCTTATTCAGTATCTCTCAATGGCGCTCTCCATGGCATGTTTCGGGGCAAGAGGAGTTTACGCCAAGGAGACCCCATGTCTCCCTCATTATTCTTGTTATGTTTGGAGTACCTGTCCCAATACCTAAAGCTGAAGACGACTGCTGGACCTTTCAATTATCATCTGAAGTGCCAACTTTTGGGTATTTCACACCTAGCTTTCGCGGATGACTTAGTGCTCCTTTTTAGGGGGATATCCCCTCGATTCGGGTCCTGCTAGATGGGTTGCGGACTCTAAGTAATGTGGCTGGCCTTTCGATCAATCCCCTCAAATCTAACATCTTTCTTGGCGGCGTCCTCGGAGGGGAAAAAGGAAGCTATACTGCACCTGGTCGATTTCCCTGAAGGGGCCTTCCCTGTTCGGTATCTCGGTGTTCCTTTGGCTCCGCTTAAGGTTTCGGTTGCTCAGTATTCTTCTCTTCTAGCAATGGTGGAAGCTTATCTTACTACTTGGCAGGAAAATAGTTTATCTTATACAGGTCGTTTGGCGCTGGTTCAATCGGTTATTCAAGGTGTGCTTTCTTTCTGGATGCAGACATTGCCCCTTCCGGCCACAATCCTAAATAGGATTACTTCTCTGTTTCGGATCTTCCTCTGGGGTGGTCGGCATTTCCGAGTCGCCTCAGACACTATATGTGGCCCTAAATCCGAGGGTGGATTAGGCCTTCACCACAGTCGGATCTAGAATGATGCTTTGCTAGCTACGATCTTATGGAACCTCCATGCGGAAGCCACTTCTCTTTGTTCACGTTGGATGCATACTTACTACTTACGGGGGACCTCGATCTGGGACTAGCGTCTGCATTCTCGTGACTCCCCACTACTTAAACGCTTGGCTTCCATTCAGGACTTCTTAATAGCCGCCTTGGGTGGTCGATTGATGGTGATCCAAGGCGTTCAATCTCTCTGTATGGAAGGGCAGTTGCCGTCGGCCAAGGTCTATGAACTCCTCCGGGTAAAGCTCCTTCCTCGTCCATGGATGACCCTGATTTGGCAAAGTTATATCCCCCCTAAGTTCTCCTTTATTGCTTGGTTGTGTATGCAAAACCGTCTACCCACTATGGATAATCTGCTCTTTTTAAACATCCACCGTCGATGTCCGTTGTGTAGAGACGTTGATGAATCGGTTGAACATCTCTTCTTTGCCTGTTCTTTCACGAAAGAGATCTGGAATGCCATTCAAGGTTGGATTGGCCTGCTGAGGGCAATGATAACTCTTCGGAGCTCTGTCAGGTGGCTCAGGAAAAATCATCGTGGCTCCTTACTCCGGTGTAAAGCCGCCAAGCTAGCTTTTATTACTTCTCTCTACCTAATTTGGAAGATCCGGAATGCAGTGTTAATGGACGATGCTACTATCTCATGTCTTGATGTGGTTGCTAAGATTAAAACCCATGTGTATAAGATCCTTTATCGTCTCTACCCTGTTGAGCTGTTTGACTTCTAACCCATCGGATTCCTCTTGCATCCGGTATATCTTCTCGATGCCTTAGGAATCCCGCTGGTGGAACAGGGGAGCTGGAGCTGCTCGACTATGCAGCACTATGTCGCAACCACTGGTTTTCTCTCTTGGAGATGGGGGAACAATGGCTGCATGTTGCATGCATGGCCAAGTACGGAGGAATTCCTATCTGCTGCAATTCATACCGAACGAAGATGTTTACTGCCGGTGGACTGCTTGCTTCGACGTCGTCCCAGGCCTCCTTCTTCGACATCATTTCGGATGAGAGGCCTTCCATTGCTGGAGCCGTCTGCCCCGGTGTCGTATGGGTAGCTTGGTACGATGTCGTCTGCGAAGTCGCTCTCATGCCTGCCATTCGCTGCCCTTTTTTATGCTTGAGCGGGGTGCTGGGCCTACCCTTGGTGGTGTGTTTTGGCCCCTTGGCTGCTGTTGTTTTTGCTAAACCTCCAGAGCGTCCTGCTTCCTTTTGGCCCGACGTCGGCTTCCCATAGCTTGGGCTGCCTCTTCGATGGGCCAGTTTGCTCCCTCTCCCTAGCCTCTTCTGGTCCCTTTCGTGGGTTATTGGTGCTGGGCTTGGCTTTTTCCGTGGGTTTTTTCATTTTTGTCGGCCATTCTTTTGTATCTCTAGTAGGCTTTTGGCTTGGGCTTGTGGCCCCTTTTGTTTGCTGTTCAGGGTATGCCCCGATTGACCTTGTACATTTTTTTCCTGTGCAATACAATTTTATTTACTAAAAAAAAAAGAAAGAAAGCAATAAGCATAGCTCTCTACACATTAGATCTCACAGTAGAGTATTTGATTTATGCTATGTTTTTCTTGAACAAGTGATATCAAGATTTTTTAATGATTGTAGACCAATTATATACTTTAATATTTGTCATTTGAAAACAAAATACAATGGACAATTGGTGACATTCATTGAAAGGGATCTTAATAATAACATTTTTTCTTTAACTTCAGTTGTTATTAGATTTAAAAACAAAGAGAGTTAAGAATGATTTTTTGTGATGTCTACTTAATGGTATTGGCAATGATCAATCATAAATGCTCAAGAGTGACAAATAAAAGGTAACATAATGAGATTCAGTAAGCTTTTTTTTCATAATATAACACTTTATTTGATATTAAATTTTTCTTAATTATATGATGATGGGCCTGTAGGAATTATTTGAGCATGAATACGTGCATTTTGAATATTGTTATTATTTTAGACATCTTTATTCTAATTTATAGAGTAATTACAAAATTTCTACTATTTAAAAAAATTAGAGATAGAGAGTAGCTTCGGATTACTCGGCAAGGGTATAAAAAGGAAATAAGTAAAGTGTTGAACATGAACAAGGATGTACATAATTGGTTAGAAAATATTTTTTTAGAAAAGATAATGTATATCTGCCTTTAAGAGTAGGTACAATAGTGACTTTCTGTCTAAAAACATCGTTAAGTGTTTTAATGCATACTTGAGAAATGTAAGAGACAAAGCAAAACTTGGTTGGAGGTGACGATAAGAGAAATCATGAAGAGATTATATCAAAAGAAGCAAGAGATGGCTGCATACAATGACTATATATATCCTAATTCTATGTCAAATATGGAGAAAAATAAAAAGAGACCATTATTTATTTTGTTCATTTTATAGGTAGTTTTTGTTTCTTTTTATATGTTAATTGCTTAAAAATTGATATTGAAAAATTAACTTATTTTGTAGGTGATGTAATTTTTAATTTGAACTTTTTATAAATGTCTAATACTATGAACCTCGTAACAAATGATTACATATGTAGGAAATGAGAATTGCCTAGGATCCCTTGTAGCCATACAATTTTAGCAATCATTTTAAAGAAGGGACATTTAGAGATTTATGTACATAAGGACTATAAAAAGAAGATATATATATATATATATCTACTTGGCACTATATTTATGCTCTTCCAATAACACCTTATATAAGAAAGAAGATAGACATATGATCAATCCTCCTAGCTATAAGAAAAAGAGCTGAAAGGCTAGATAGAAAAAGAATAAATGAAGTTAGTAAAGGCAAAAGAGCTCAGCAAGAATTGGAGGAAATGTCTAGATGCAAAAACATTGTACATAATTGTATAACTTCTAAGATGTCAATTCTTAAGTCAATTGACATAAGGTCAATCCTAATCTTCTATATTTGCAAACTTCCTTACAATGTAATGATGATGAGTAATATATATATATATATATTTGTAAACTTCCTTATAATTTAATGATTATGAGTAGTAAGCATAAAAGCGACAACATCTTATATCTTTTCTGTAAGGTCAAGTGTATGTCTTCTCAGAAAAATGTAGTACTCAATGCATAATAAAATAAGGCACTAATTCAAGAAACCTAAACAAATATTAAGGAAACTAACAATTAATTTGGAACATTTGGCATTTCAACAAGGTTCACAACATGAGGAGTTAGACTAGCCAAAATAATAAGTAAAACATAATTCAAAACCTTTGTACTTGGAGGTCTACCGTCGAATTAGTTGTATTGATATGTATAGCTTGTAGTCTTATATATTTATAACTTTTTTAAACATATGTGGTATGTTTTAGTGAACTTTTGGACAACCCCACGTGTATTATTAATGATCTTTTGTATGCATTGATATTCTTTTGTACATCTCCATATACAATATTAAAGATCTTTTATTGACTCGTATATATGTATTGATAATCTTTTTGACAACCTTATATACATTATTAGCTCACATTTGTACGTTTTGATGACATTTATAAAAATCTTATGTGCACTATTAATGATCTTTTGAATGTGTTGACGATATTTGACTATTATTTACATAGTCACATGTGTAATGTCTAGTTTTATCCCATTATTCCAAAACCATATGTAATGTAGATGATCTTTTGTTTGATATTTTTTATTAATTAATTTTTAGATGGTCATATATGTAGTGTTTAATTTTATCCTATTTTATCAAAAACATAGACACTATTTTTCGTCTACACAATATGTTCAGAGCCGTGTGTTTGTACATATAAATTCCAATGTCTAGTTTTATCTCATTTAGGAAACATAAATACATTAAATAAAGCTTGAGCTCATTTTCACTAATTTAAGAAATAATATTCATACACTTACTATTCATTAGAAGTAATCATACATAGTCATTTTAAGGTTCATACATTTATAAAGCTTCAACTCATTCCTATTATTTGTATATACAAATAATAATGGTAATACTAAACGTAGTCTAAGATAAGGTCATCAAACTCCATAACTAACTAAGTTTATTATCATCTCACTTATGTTCATTACAAATCATTAGCATGATCTTTTCTCTTAATGTATTTATAACATCTACACTTCTAGGATTAAATTTTTCATCATACTGCTAGAAGAAATTGCAACATTCTTTTTATTACAATAAATAATAAAAATAGTTATCAGTTCCTTATAATACTCTTTTCTTTATATTAAGTAAACTATGCATAAAGCTTACCCCATATTTTGAATATTTAAAAGACGTCCTTCCAAATTTCTTCATTATCTAAGAAATCTATAAAGGAGTCTTTAGTCTATAATTGTAATATATATAGAAACAATAAATACTTGCTATTATTGATGTAGATGATTATATATATCAGAATATTTTTATTATACTAACTCCCCAAACTTTTTTTAATTTTTTCTATTTAAACAATCCTTAAATTATAGTCTCTTAGCTAATAAAAGGAAGGCTAAAAATGGACTCAAAAGCCAATCTGAAAGATGTAAGGCATTGATCAAAATGGTTAGGTGGCTTTTGTCATAGTTAATCACTAGACTGAAAGCTTTTTGAAGGTCTATAGAAAATCCATTAAAGCACTTATAATTCTGTTATATGTTATATCAAAGAGGAATAAGTAATTTTTAAATGATAGACTGAATAAATTAAGCTTTTGCATATGCTTTGGTATTTAAAATTAGGATCTAAGGAGAAATTATGTTTAAAAACCCCGATTAACACCTTTATGCATAGAATGAAAAAGTAAGGAGATATAAAGTCACCTTGTCTCAAATCCCTACCCCTTCTTAATAGATTGGTTGGCTCTTCATTGATTAGCACACTGAATGAAATAAAAGTTAAGTGATTCCTGAACAAATTTTTTAATTTATCTAAAAAATAAATACCTCAAGCAGTTGAAGAATGAAGTTATAATTTATTAAAGCATAAGCTTTATGGAATTTTACCTTTATAACATAATTCATGGGGGAGTTTCTTCTTGTATAACCTTTAAAAATTTCTTGAGCAATTAGCACATACATTATCACCAATTTTTCTACCTTTTAAGAATGCTCCATGAGTTTCACTTATCAAAGGATTTAACACTCTCCTCAAACTTGTTTCCAAGAGTTTATAAATGATTTTATATTAAAAAAATACAAGAAAAATCTAGTATTTTGTACCTTTCTTTCATATAATGAACTCAAGCCCTTTGCTTAATGAGTATGTATTTTTATAGCCTTTATGTAGACTTTAACAATTTTTTTCTCTTCTTCTATCAATTTAAAGTCTCTAGGCTACTAGTAAAAAGTCTCTTGAGTTATAAGTAATTTATTCCTCACATCTATAACATTTTTACATGTACTTGACATTATGTTAGCATTTAGCTCCTTCAGTTCCTGTTTAATTAGATATAGGTTTTTAACAAATATGTAAAAATAGTGGCCTTGGATCTCTAATGACATACCTTTTATACTTTCCCCATTAAATCCATCTCGCTTTGCTAAAAAATTATTAAACTTGAATGGACGCCTACTCTTTTTTTAAGGAATATATTTTGAACTTTGATTGGAGAATGATTTCAAAACATTAGGCTTCCAAAACTAACTTTGCTCTCTAGTAATTCTTCCAACCATCCTTCATTTATTAAAGTCTTATCTGACTTCTACTTTAAGTGTCATTCGGAAAACTATTTGTTGCTCCTAGAATTAAAAAAAACATCCTTAGCACTTTAAATCAATAACTTCAATATTTTCCACACACTCCTTGAAATCATGTGAAAAACTCCTCACGTATCGTACCCCTTAACTTCTGATTTATAAAGGATACTATTAAAGTCCTTTAATTAAATCCAAGGGCTTTAAATTGCTAAATGGATATTGCCTATCTTATCCTATCGCACTTTCCTTTGAAATGAGAAATTTGAATCATAAACAAAAGTAACCAATGCCTTAGTATCCTCCTAAATAAACTAAGCTGAGAGATGCATCATCTGATCATTGTACTCCAAAGTTTTAATTCTTACAATTCTTAAATCAAAAGTTATTATTATATGACCATAGTGCTTGTGTTAGTGATTTAACAAAAAAGATTATTGACTTCTGAAAATCTTTAGTTTTGTAGCATTCTTTTAACTAAGCTTAGCCTCTAGCATTTTTGTAATCATTGGTTTGCCTTCATTTTCAAAATATTTTAATGATAATTGCTTCTTAGGGAAATTAATACCCCTAATATTCCAAGATACTATTGACATTAGGAGTGGTTTTGGGATTTGGATATTTAGATCTATTCTTTCTCCCTGACTTCCTTCTTGTATCACTCTCTTAATTCACCCTAACTTGGCTCCATAACTTATTCACTTAAAGGAACATTAGATAGACCAAATTGATTTAATTGTGGAAGAACCTCTACTTGTTCTGCTTCACTATACTTTCTCTCATTGATAATGTTGCCAATTACTTTTTCTACAACTTCATCAATAAAAGCTTCTTGCTTGGTTTCTTCTTGGCTTTCTCTCTTAGGACCTCCATCTCCTCACTTCCTTTCATTATTATCCCTTAAATTGTGCTTAATACTTGTATTCTTTAATTATAGATATCATTCTACTGAGAGTCCAATTAAGGATGGGATTTTGGTATGACCGACCTAAAGTCAACAGGCTTAATCTGAGTTGATCGAGCTTTGGGTTTTTGAATTTTCAATTTTCAAGCTACTTGGCCCAACCAAACCTGAAATTCAAAAATTTTAAACAAAAATGAAGTTATTTTAAGGAAAATGATGTTGTTTTTAAATTTTAAATTAAGAAAAATCATCCTTAACCTAGGCTCAATTGGGTTTTAGGCCACCCAAGCCTGATCAAGCTTGGGCATAAGTCGCAAGCCTCAGGTCTGATCTAGCTTCAGGTCAGGTTCGAGCTCAAACATAAATTTCTAGGTTAGCTTAAGCCTGATAAAGCCCAAGCTCAACTCAACCCAATGCCAAGCCTAAGTCCATTTCCAACAGCTCTATAAAGTCTTCTCTTACAAACTTCCTTCCAGTGGGCCTCCATTACTTTCCATACTGCTTAAACAATGATTTCCATTAGTAGGACAACATGATGGAGACCTCAAATATTTTTTCATCATTCCCCATTATTATCAAAGGAATACATCAAGTAGTTTTTTTCCAACTCTTCACTTACGCATAACTTCCCATTACCAATCATCTTTATCCTAGCTATTGTCTCATTTATGCAGCTTACTAATAAACTCAACCCCTTAGTTAACCACTATTTAGTGGTACATTATGAATATTTATCCAAATTGGTTTAATCTTGATAGAATCTTAAACTTTGTCTCTAAGTTATTTCAGTTGAGACATCTAATGGAGCCCCTCTTGATGGCTCCTTATCCTCTCAAATGACTCGTTTTTCCTTCATGTATCTCTTCTTTTTTTTCTCAAGAAATCCTCAAATATCAACAAATATAGGTCCAACACAGTCCCGTATTAGTCCTGTGTTCTTCACAGACACCAAAAATCTTAATTTTCGTCAATATTATCAACAATGTGAGTCATTAACATAGACTTGTGTTACGATTGTGTTGCTTTACCACTCCTGTTGTCCAAACACTAGAATTTTTCCATAGTAATCACCACCAATATGGATCAAGAATACATTATTATGCTTAATCTGTGCTACTTAGTAACTTGATAAATTATGCATTCAAGAGTTCATCTTGAAAACATAGATATGGAAGGGAAAAACATATATGCATGTTTGTCAATGCCGGCCCTGGGCAGGGGCAGGCAGGGCACCTGCCTAGGGCCCATCGTCATTAGGGGCCCACTTTCAATGTATTTTAGCAATATTTTTTCTCCATTTTTTCAGTTAGAGGGGTAGTAAATCGTTAGTTGTCAATTAAAGGAGAAGAGAAAGTTAACATTAACTAATAAATAACTTACCGAAAAAGTTAACGTTATTTAATCTTGGAAGCTAAATAGTTTTCTTTATTAGCTATATAACGTTAACTTGTTAAATTTATAAATACCACTGAAACATTTGAGTACATTTCTTATACTCTATTTTTTTTATTTTCATCAACATATGAATCTAAGATACTTCAACTAAAAAATTGACGGTAAAAACTTTTCACGATTTTGTCTTATGAGTTCTAAATGATAA
>JANKYF010000005.1:65798527-65813174 GCA_029829435.1 Erythroxylum hondense | reverse complement strand
TCCTAAAGGGTTGGTGAGTGACAAAATAGTGAGGTTAGTATTTTTAGGTTGGGAAACACCTTGTGAGCCACTATTTTAGTTTTGTCTCTGTATACCTACTATTTGTAATAGTGGAAGATTTATTCTGAGTTTTGTCCGTGGGCGTAGCCCAAAGTTAAGGGTGAACTACGTTAAAAATTCTGTGTCCATTTTGCTCATTTTCTTTTTTCTTTTTACAAAATACACCGGCTGCGCCCAATATGGGTATGGTTTTTGAGTTTGTTCATGGATAAATACGGATTGTTTAAAAGTTAAAGAAACAAAAACAAAAGTTTCAATTGGTAAAATCTTTTTGGGATTTATATAGAAATCAAGTTAGAAAGGGCTGAGAAAGACAAATTCTAGATGGTTTTTAGAGTGAGAGATGAATTTTTTTTTATGGTAACTATAATTAGAGGCAAGTTGGAAAGCTTTCATTGTTGGACTGAACTGCCTCCTGAAAGGAAACCATGAAAGAAACGGACATGATACATAATTATAAAAAAACCAATAAGTAAATTGCCACAACGCCCAAGGAAGAAGACGAAAGGTGGTTTGTATGACTTCCAGACTCCCATCATTTTAAGTTGTTTTGAACAAGATGCTTTTGGTTATTGTGGACCCTTCGTCATGCTTTTTTATTTTGGGTCATCAATGATCAAAATCTTATTACAATTTTAGTTTTGGACCAAATCAGTTTTAAGTTTGGATCATTAAATGATAATTGTTTTATGAATATTAATACTTTGGACTTATGGGTTAATTAATTATGTAACTTGTGGATTTTATTTTAAACCCTAATTAAGATTATTTTTATTTTTATTTAATTTTGAATCATAATTGGTTAATCAATTAATGACATAATCAATTGATTTAATTTTTTCTAGTTTTTATGCATCAATGTTGTGCATATTTTTTTATGCATAATATAATTTTAGAAATTAGTGCTGTATTAAAATTTCTCTATTATATGTTGACTATGATACATGACATTATGGTAATTTAGAATAGTTTATTAGTCACTAAAGTGAGTAAACTAATTAAATTAATTTTTTTATGTATAATAATTCCAATTAATGTTTATTGCATGGAAAGCTTGTTAGTCACTAAAGTGGCCTAGTTTGAAAATATTAGACATTTAATTGTGAAATTTTCAATTCTTCATGTTGATATGATGCTATTAAAATGACATAAAAATTGAATTGAACAATTGAGATAATTAAATATAATGCTAGGAGATCACCCAAAAGTGGACCATCAATTATAATTAATGACATTAAAGGGACTTTATCAACATATTTGATTGATTGTATATCCAAAGATAACATGTATGTTGACTAGAATATGATTGATTGTCCATTATAGTGAACTATATTTGCATTACAAGTTTTCTAATAATTATAGTATTGTTATATGATCCATAGTAAGTTTTCTAATAATTTTACATTACAAGCTTTTTTTTAGGGTGTCAAACTTTCAACTATGACCAATTTATACCACGCACATGAGTAATATTGACTCTTTTATTTGCCTCATTAAAAGATGTGTGTCATTTTAATATCAAGTACATGATATAACTGTAACTAAGAGGGTAAGTCTTGGAGTAACTAGTAAAGTTTCTCCTTTGTGACCATAAGGTTATAGATTCAAGTAATGAAAATAGTCTCTTTGTAAAAATATAAAGGGAAGGCTGCGTACAATGTGACCCTGCCCAAACCCCTACAAAGCGGGAAGCCTTGTGTATTAGGGGTGTTGACTTAGTATAACTGTAACTAATATTAGTGAGTATAGGTCGATCCACGAGGACTAGTTGTTGTTTATAGATTCCCAATAAATTTACTTATTTAAAATGTCAAAAGTAATTGGCTAAAATGAAATAAATGAATAATTCCAAAGCACCAAATTGAAACACTGGTCAAGTATAAAACAATTTGTGAATAAACTAGATCTAGGTAATATATTCCATGAGACTTTACTATGCTTTAACTTCACTCTCTTTTAATGAACAATTTTAGTTCCTTAGATCAGTACGAACTCTTAAGTTATATGTTCTCTCTTAAGCAACATAATCCCTATTTTTATATCGAATTAATGGAAATCTCTTTCTAATTCAGTTAACCCAATAATGTATTCATCTGATTAATGAATTTTTGTAATCAGTTTTATCCTAACCTAGGATAATTGTTCGACTGTCTCTCGACTAACCTATTCAAACCTCATCATTCATATTGTGATCCAAACATACAAATTTTCTTTTGATTTCAATTTATGAATCTAATATTTGAATCTTTAACTTTTTTTTCTTCAATTCAAACTAATATAAGAACATGAACACTTATCAAGAAAACTAAGAATTTTATTAAACTAAAATATCAATTCAAAACATCACATCCTATGGGCCATCGTACTTAAATCTATATCCCAATTAGTTTATGAATAAACAACATAAAATAATAGAAAAACAAGAAAGAGCAAAAGAACAACGAAACGTCTTCGTGAATCTTGAATCTTTAAATTCTTATTAAATCTTATTGAAATTCTTGGTCCTCTTTTAAGATTGTCTTTCCTCTTAATCTCTAGCTGTTTTTCCCGATTTTTAATTGATTCATTTTGCTCCAAAATTTTATGTTCAAAAAGTCCCTTTTCATTCAAACTACCTCTTCTTTTAATAAATTAAATCCTAATTTTTATGTTTGGCATGGTCCTAATATGGGACCATGGGGGCTCTTTGTTATCTTATCCCCATTCTAGACTTTTTATGTAAATAATCACTGCTAATACATGAATGAGCACGTGTTCATATTACCACTATATTGGTGAACATAGGGGTATGTTAGTTGCACTTAGAGAAACAAAATGTTCTTTTTTAGAGCATGGTCTTAATACGGTGGCATGATGCTGTGTTCCTTGGATGAAAGTCTACAAAAGAAACAGAATGGGAAATGATGGAATATGAACACAATAGTGTTACTAGGATGTTCTGAGTCCTTTCTTCATATCTTCTAACATTACTCCAAATTGACTCAATTTTGTCTAAATTCACCCATTTGTCTTAAAGAGGATTAAACAAGACCACAAAAATAGGACTTATTTTGCTTACCAAATTCTATAAGAACTCATAAAACATAAGTATAATCCTCTTAAAAATTCATTTTAAAAGTAAAGTCTATTTAGCATGCATCATAAGATACATCAACCACTTATCACCGGAAAACATCATTGTCCAATTGATCTAGATATGTAGTCACTCATCTTCTGAAATGGGACCAAAGACACACTTCAACTGAGCTAGTCTCTTTGCAAATTGCTTTCATATTCTGCCCGCCAACCATTTGCATACAAAATTGATTCCAACCACACTTCGAGACTAGTTTTTATAGGCTTTAAGTTGAGCCTATGTTTTTGATAAGCCATGATGGACCACCACCCGAGTATCAAGGAGGAATCACCGATATCTCGACTGAAGAACAAGTCAAGATACTGGTACTAATAAGGAACTTCCCACTTCCGCTTTACTTCCGCATCAGTTGCCATTTTCTTTACGTATTTCCCTTCAATTTTTATCCTCATTTTACCGTAGAAGTAGCTCCACTTTCGTGTATAAATAGTTTGCAATTATCAATGAAAAAAGGGGACAAAATTTTTTACACAAACGTTGGCAAATTCTTGCTAAAACTCACTCAATTAATTTTCGGCTTTGACTGGGACCTATCATTGGTATCAGAGCTACTCCCTATGGCTACCAACAAAGACAGGATTGAACAACTGGAAGCTGGGCTCGGACATCTTCGAGATGGCTTTGAGCGGATGGAGCTTGACCTTCCTGATAAGCTACGACACATGAAGGATGCTATCACCAAGCTATCTGAGGTTGTGCTCTCCAACAAGGAGGGACCTGGAAGCAGCACTAATGATCACCGCGACCAATCTCGAAACAACAGAGTAGAAACAAAGGAGAGCAAGGAAGGGGGGCGACCAATGTTCTTTTCCAAACTAACTAAACTGGAATTTCCAAAGCACTCAGGAGCTAACCCGACTGAGTGGTTCACTCGAGTGGATCAATTCTTTGAGTACCAAGGCACTTTAGCACCAGAAAAAGTGTCATTGGCCTCTTTTCATCTGGAAGGAGAAGCCAATAAGTGATGGCAGTGGTTACGAAAGGCTTACCAAGAGGAGGGGAAAGAAGTTACATGAGATATTTTTGTTGAGGAGCTATGGTCACGATTTGGTCCTACCGATTGCGAGGACTTTTATGAATCCTTGTCCAGAATAACACAAACAGGTTCATTACGGGACTATCAAAAGGAGTTTGAGAGGTTAGGTAATAGAATGCAAGGATGGACACAAAAGGCTTTGGTGGGCAAGTTCATGGGAGGCCTAAAGCCTGACATTGTTGATGACATTAGGATGTTCAAACCAAAATCTCTAAAAGATGCCATTATCCTTGCTCAGATGCGGGATGAACAGTTGAATCGTCAACACCAACCTCCACACCCTGTCAGCCGATTCACGGTAGAATCATCATCTTCAACAAAGTTCAAACCCACATCACCTACGAAGCGGCTTACTTGGGACAAAATGCAGAAGCGAAGGACCCAGGGATTATGCTTTAATTGCGATGATAAATTTGCCCCCAGACATCATTACAAGGGACATCAACTCTTGGTACTAGAATGTAGTGATGAAGGCTTACATACGAAGGGGCAAAACAACTCAACGGTATGACAACCGGAGACTTCATTCCATGCACTCATAGGATAATTTCTTCAACCTCAACCTTGAGGACAAGGTTATTGTCGGAGGAGGAGGTAATGATAAGCTACGATGGACTACCACCCGAATATCAAGGAGGAATCACCGATATCTCGACTGAAGAACAAGTTAAGATACTGGTACTAAGAAGGAACTTCCCACTTCCGCTTTACTTCCGCATCAATTGCCATTTTCTTTACGTATTTCCCTTCAGTTTTTATCCTCATTTTGCTGTAGAAGTAGCTCCACTTTCGTGTATAAATAGTTTGCAATTATCAATGAAAAAAGGGGACAGAAATTTTTACATAAACCTTGGCAAATTCTTGCTAAAACTCACTCAATTAATTTTTGGCTTTGACTGGGACCTATCAGTTTTGACACTCAACTCTTATGTTTCTGCAACTTAATTCACGAATCAAGTTTTTATAGCATAATTTCATCAATCACATTTTGAACATTATATTTCTCAATGTTTTGGGGATAAAATGTAGAGGAGCATTATAAATTTAATAACAATTGTATCTTTCTTAGTACTTGGAAGAGAATACAAAGTCTGGTAAGATCACACATGGCAAGATCATAAATGATTTGTCTCATGTCTTGCATTTTTTCCTAATTATATAAAATAAAAGGACAACTACAAGTTGTAAGGTTAACCAATCTTAGAAAATTTCATTCCAATTGTCTTATAATATGTCTTACTAATACATGAGCCATATAATGATTTGTGTCTATCTAAACAATATGATTATTTAAGCACCAATCAAAATAGCTGCCTATAATTATCATGCTTTAGTTCCCTGTAGATCTAGGAGAATTTTGTATGAATTCTCAAAGCCATGAAGAATTTGTTGAATTCTCGAAGGTGTGTATAGTTTGTTCAAGTCAAAAACTTATCGAATATACCAAATACTACTTCTACCAAGTTGTTAATAACCAATTATCAAATAGGAATGACCAAAATCTATGGAGTATGCTCTTATCATACAATAAACAAATAATAAGGGTCAATACTTACTGTCAATTTCATCCGAGGCAGTAAAGGTACTCACAAAACCTACCTTTAACTATTTAATTGTTAAGTACTTGAATCTGAATATTTTACAGCCTCACATCAAACAATGCCCATTTTCCTAGCCAGCTTTCCTTCAAAATTCGAACGACATTAGTAGCAAAGACGACCTTCCCATATAGCTCGAATTGCAACTCCGGAAAGCAAAGCCTGGTCTTTTAGTCTAGCCCATAATCAAGTGAAAACGTGCAACTATTGACCCAATTACTTCTTTTCTGGTATCCATATCCATTACATAACCCGACCAAATTTAGATATCCAGAAACTCGAAAATGTCTGATTGAGAGGTATGCAAGTCTTCAACGGCCAGCGTCAAAACGAGTTGCCCGATTTCTGCATCCAAGATGCAAATCCGGTTCTAGACTTTTAGTCGCTGAATCACATCATCTTCCCGCCTCCTCTATCTGAAACTATTTTCTCTTTCTCTATCTCTATCTCTCTCAATGGGAAGAAGAGATAAAGAGCGGCCTTCTTCCAAACGAAAAAGAAGAAACTCGGACAACTCGGAAGCCGATTCCGAGTCCGATTCTTACTCGGACGATTCAGATGGACGCGGTTCCTCTCCTCCACGGAGCTCTAGGAAGCGCAGAGAGCATGGTAACAGTAGTCGGAGCAGAAGCAGGAGGAGCAGTCGGCGCAGCCGGAGCTCGGATGACTCTGACGATAGTGATGCGGGCGAGAATGGCCGCAGGAAGACGAGAAAGATCTCTGAAGAAGAAATTGCAGAGTATTTAGCTAAAAAGGCTCAGAGAAAGGTAAAGCTTGGCTTTTCCTTTTCAATTGTTTTTGTTTAACTCAGTTTTAGGGTTTCTGATTGGTGACGTGATTGTGCAGGCTATGAAAGTTGCGAAGAAATTGAAGGCGCAGTCTGTGTCTGGTTATTCGAATGATTCTAATCCATTCGGTGACTCTAATCTCAACGAGAAGTAAGTTTACCGCAATTTCTTTTTGATTTGTTTGTCTGGTAATACTTTTGAAGTTCTCACAGTTTGATAGTACAACAATAACAACTATATTAGTGGTTGTTTGTCGAGCTTTTAATTCAACTTCGTGGCATTGATTCCTGCAACCAGAATGCTGATACTGGAACCTTAGTGATTTTGTAGCTCATCCAAACAGCCCTTCATACCCTTCAAGTCTACTACTTTTTGGTTGTCTCAGCTTTCTTACGTTGTGTCAACAAGACATGATATGATAATCTGTGACTACTTTTGATTGAACACCATTCCGATCTCCTCACTGAACAAGACAGGATATCCGCGTATTCAATTTTTTGAACTTATGGATTTGCCTGTTTTTAAATTAGTGTTAGACAATATCTTATATTTTATAATGAGAGTTACTAATATTCATTAATTGTAGATTTGTATGGCGAAAGAAGATTGAGCGTGATGTTGTCCAAGGTGCTCCACTTGATATATTCTCAGTTAAAGCCGAGAAACAGAGACAAAGAGAAAGAATGGTATGCATTTTTAAGGCTAGCTACATGATATATAGCTTTCAGTGTATCTAGCCCTTCAATTTTTATCATACCGATTTGTTATGTGACATAACTATTGCAAAGTGTGTTATCCAATATTTGTTATTGTTGATGTTCTTTCTGTCTGGTGTAGAGAGTGTAGTTTACACCACCTGACTCTCTATGTAGTGACCTAATGAAGCACGGTTTGAGAATAATGGATGAATGGACTTTATTTGTGTTATCTACTAGAGATGTGATGTCAATTCCATTCTTGGTTAACCATATCCATAAATGAAAAATTAAAAGAAAGACAAAGAACATTTGACTGGTTGTTTTCACATTGCTTTTGACAATGTTGTTTCATGTTTTTGAACTATTATTGCATTGATTATTTTCTTTCCAAGCAGTGATTGTTCTTTTGTTTACTTCATTAAAGCTTTTGATTATGTAGTTAATTGTCAAATAGCAGACATGCTCCTTTTATTAGGTCAAGACTAATGCTTTTCATGATGCAGGCAGAGATTGAAAAGGTGAAAAAAAGAAGAGAGGAAAGAGCACTTGAAAAAGCGCGTCATGAGGAAGAAATGGTAACTTTAGAGTCCATGATATAGCTGAATTTTGTTGTATATTTGCATTATTATTTTGTTTGTTTGGCTTATTTTGGTATGGAATTTGGTTTAATAACTGCATTTCTTTCTTCAGGCAATGCTAGCTAGGGAACGTGCTCGAGCTGAATTCCAAGATTGGGAAAAAAGAGAAGAGGAGGTATGTGTGGTTGTCAGCTTTTCATTGAAATTTGGTCAAGTATTTTTTCTGTTGGCTGTCATTTTAGTAAAATGCGTTCAATCTACAGTTTCATTTCGATCAAAGCAAAATCAGGTCAGAGATTAGATTACGTGAAGGGCGTGTGAAGCCCATTGATGTTCTATCCAAGCACCTCAATGTCTCGGATGATTTGGATATAGAAATAAATGAGCCATATATGGTTTTCAAGGTAATTATTGAAGACTTCCCCATTTTAATCAAGTATCATAAAATCAAGTTGTGTTAACACTGGCACTTGATATGCATAATGCAGGGTTTGACAGTAAAAGAGATGGAAGAGCTCCGCGATGACATCAAATTGCATCTTGATATGGATAGGAAAACTCAAACACATGTTGATTATTGGGAGGTATTGTCTTTCTGACATTTTTCAAAAGTTTTTTGACTGCCAATGCTATATTATTCAGATCTACATGTGCAACTTGTTTGTGGAAATCCTTAGGCAAGATATCTCATGCCAGGAACTGTCAACAACTTTTTTTTGTTTTTTGATGTGGGGATACACAATAAGGGCAGCTCTCTCCTTTTTATCCCAAATCTCACCCCTTCGTTTCCTTGGAATTGATGTGTCCTGTGGGAGGTATAGTCCTCCAAACTTATTGTATGAGTAGATTGATTTAAAGTAAATATCAAAACCGGAAACTAGTAGTTTTGGCTACATTAATCTTGGTGAATTAAGTATTAGATGGACTATACTTGTTACTTTTCTGTTGGTCTCAAATGTTACTTTGAATGCTTATGATTGTGAAGTTCCTTGTTTGCCTTCAGTTTCCGTATATATGCACAATTGTATATCTGGTGGGCTGTGTCTAACTCGTACAATGCACAGGCGCTCCTAGTCGTTGCTAACTGGGAACTAGCTGAAGCACGAAAAAAGGATGCAGTGGATCGAGCAAGGGTACGTGGGGAACAATTGCCTGCTGAGCTGCTTGCAGAAGAAAGGGGTCTGCATTCTAGTATTGAAACAGATGTCAGGGATCTATTGGAAGGGAAGAATTCAAGTGAGCTTGATGCATTAAGGTCTCAAATTGAATCACAGATGAGCTCAGGCTCTGCAAAGGTAGTTGAGTATTGGGAGGCTGTCCTTAAGCGACTCCAGATATATAAAGCAAAGGTATCTGAGACTTCAAGAAGTTTATAGATTGTCTATGTCTGCTCAATTACATGCCGTGAACGTTGCCTGTGAATTGCTTCAAATGCAGGCTTGCTTGAAGGAAATCCATGCTAAAATGTTAAGGAAGCATTTGCAACGCCTTGAACCACATTTGGAGGGTGATGATAAAGTGGAAACTGATCATAGTTTGAGGCCTAGTGAAGAGGAAAGTGAGCCTGATGTGGACGGTATGTATGCTTTGTCATTTTTTGTGAAACTCTAGATTCATTTTCAGAGTGCTGACCAATATTTGCACGCCTCTGTGAGTAGACTCCAAAACACTCTCTCCAGAGCCATTGTTGAAAGAGGATCAAGAGGCAGAAGAAGGTGGATCGTTTTCACCTGAGCTGTTGCATGGAGATGATGATGAAGAGGCAATTGATCCAGAAGAGGATAGGGCTACACTGGTAGTTTTCATAAAAGCATCTTTAGATAGCAAGAGAATGCAATCAAATATGTGTTCTTCGATTTGACCATGAGTTTCTTGACTCAATGATAGGAAAGGAAACGTGTTGCTGTTTTTGAGGAGAAACAACGGCGGATTCGAGAAGCTATGGCTTCAAAGCCACCACCTCCAGAAGACAACTTTGAGCTCAAAGCCATGAAAGCTATGGGAGTTATGGAGGAAGGTGACGCAGTTTTTGGCACTGGTGCTGAGGTCAATCTGGATTCGCAGGTGTCTTTTTCTTAGCTATTCTTCCTTTCTTTAACCAGTCAATGTTAGTCGTACTGTTTCGGGGCACCCTTATAAAGGAAAATGTAAATTAATGGGAAACAGGTATTTATTTTGAAATTCTTTTCAACCTTAAATATTTACATGCGGTTGCAGGTATATTGGTGGCATGACAAATATCGCCCACGAAAGCCCAAGTATTTCAACCGTGTCCATACTGGATATGAGTGGAACAAGTACAATCAGACACATTATGATCATGACAATCCACCTCCAAAGATTGTGCAAGGATACAAGTTTAATATCTTCTATCCAGACCTTGTGGACAAGACAAAGGCGCCAATCTATACAATTGAGAAGGATGGAAATAGTGATGAGACTTGCATTATTCGGTTTCATGCTGGGCCACCCTATGAAGATATAGTAAGTTCTGTTGCTTCTCGGAGGCAGTCATTCAACTTTTTTCTTTATGGTACGTGAGAGAGCAGTCTACCGATTTAAGTTTGTGTCATGTTACTAACCATCTTCAAATTTTATCAGGCTTTCCGTATTGTGAACAAAGAGTGGGAATATTCTCATAAGAAGGGATTTAAATGCACATTTGAACGTGGGATTCTGCATGTTTACTTCAACTTCAAGCGCTACCGCTACCGCAGGTGATAGTGGCAACTTTGAGCACATGTTTCCTTCCCTGTAAATACCAAATTAATCTGTTCTGTCATATTTCTGGACGAAATTATGCCATTTCCATAATCAGAGTAGATCACACAAGAATGTGTTCGTCCATATTTATTTTAGGCACTTCCCATGGTTTTTAGATGTTTCGACGTCAATTGTCATGAGTGGAATTCTTATTTAGATTTTCATTTGAGCAACGAAGGCAAAATTGTGTGACAAGAAAATAGGCATGTACAGATGGTTATCCTGTGGAGGACAACCAGGTTACCCTTTGAACAATATAGTTTTGGTGACTAGGCAAAATATTTCGAAAGTTGTATTACTAAGAACTATTGCTTCCATTAAGCACGTATTCTGGTCCGGTTTCACTAGTCCCATCAACTGGTATCGCTGTCATGGCAATTGATGGATGAATACAAGTTTGCTAGTGCAGGAGTTGCTGTGAATTTTATGGAATTGGTAAGCTCTCTTGCTATTGTAGATTTCTGCATTACGCAATGGTAATTCTAGTTTTTATGCTTCTTTAGTGTTGTTCTGCAGAAAGCCATCACATATAGAGCAATATAAATTTAGATAATAAAAGTTTAAGATGATCATAAGGCATGCAACTGTTATACTTAATTCTTGAAAGAATATCAGTTTAATTGGGAAGCATAAGAAGAAGCAAAGATGAGCTCTTTAATCCCCTTCATGGTAGCGGCAGAAACTCATTGGGTGTAATTAATCTGTTCATAATTTGAAGGCTTACTCTCTTTCTATAGATTTCTTAACAAGATGTTACTTATCTTAAACATCAGTAAGGATGAAAAAATTGATAAACTTAATGGGAATATGTGCTTGCAAAGAATTATCAAAACTATTAAATCAAAAAATAAAGACGGTGACAAAAATATATGTAGTAAAGAAGCATAAATATTTGTTAAGCGAAAAGCTTGATTGGAGTATGTGATTCAAATATTTTATCACAATTTCCAACTGAAGAATTATCAAGAAAAAATGTTAAAGAATAATATGTAGAAAAATATAAGCTAACAAAAGGAGAGTAAAATGTTATCAACAACAAAGCTTAAGCTTGATTGGAATATTCAATTAATAAATACCTATCAAGTAAAAAGCCTGATTAGAAGACTTGAGTAGCAATATTGACAAAAAAATTTGATAAGCTAGATTGTAATATATGCCCTTAAATAGGCAGTGAAGAAGTATAAATATTTTTTTGGGAAAAATTAAAAAATAGAATATAATGACTTATTGAGGAAAAGTTCGATAGTAATTTATGCTCACAAAAGAAAAGTAAATATATAAATACCAACAAAAAGAATTTGATTGATAAAATTAATAATGGCCAATAAAAAATAACCATAACTTATCAAGCAAAAACTAAAACTGTCACGAATAAGGAGGAAAAATATAATAACTTGTTGGTTAGGATCATAAGCTCATAAAAGTATTTAAAAAATTAATTTCCAATTGTAAGAAATTTTTTTATAGATTATATTGAAATACAATAACAAATGAAGAATTATTGAGTAAAAAATTTAATGCCTTGTCCAGTAGAAATTCTACTAAAATATATACTCATAAAGGGAGTATAAATTATTATAAACTTTATCACAAGTTCCTACTAAGTTGGGCATGTCACTATTTTATGTCATGCAAATCATGAATCTAGCTTTATTTAAAAACTAATCTAAGCCACTAGATTAACATAATGCTAATCTTGACACTTGAGATTTGGCTTTAAAGCTTCAATGTGAAATCTGAATCACATCCGACTTATCAGAGTCTCATCTTAAACTTACTAAAGTGACTATTCAAATATAAAAAACTTCACACAATATTACATACACTCAATATTAATATTGTGAAGTCTTATCCTACCCACTACTCAAGCGTTAGGACGATTACCTGTATGACAAGGTCAATCAAAAGCCTGGTGTGTGGTAATGTTATAATGTGTCTTATCATGTAATTGTATACCTATGAATATTTGAGAAATAAACTTTTATTAAACAAAAGTTCGTTACAATTGAAAACATGTTCATTATACAGCAAGATATAACTCAGTGGAAAAACTAAACCTTACGCAAACCTAAACTCATTATATGAGCCTTAAACGAATCTCGGAAAATAGATTTAGTTAAGGGATCAACTACCATCTTGTTAGTAGGTATATATTTTATAGCAACCTCTTTATTTTTTATGACATCTCTTACAAAATGATAACGCCTTTTGATATGCTTAGATTTTCTATGAAACTTTGGATCTTTAGCAAACTATATGACTGCAGTGTTGTCACATAACAATTTAACAAGATCATTAACTCTGGGAATAAGATTAAGATCCTGAAGAAAACTTCTCAACTATATTGCCTCCTGAGCGATAAGACAATAAACAACGTATTCTGCTTCCATTATTGATAATGCTATATAGTCTTGCTTCTCGCTACACCAAGATATGGCTCCCCTTCCCAAGGTGAAAACATATCATCTGGGTCACCACCTCAATCGACATCCGAATATCTCCTTAACCTTAAATCCCCACCTTGATAGCAAAGGACTAGGTCTGAAGTAATACGAAGGTAGCAAAAAATCCTTTTGACTGCTTGCCAATGAGTAGGTCCTGGGTTGCTTTGGTAACGACTTAGCAAACTAACTGCAAAGCAAATGTCAGGTCGTGTACACAACATAACATACATTAATCTTCCTACAACACTAGCATAGGGAACATTACTCATTTTTTCTTTTTCCTTATCTGTTTTAGGACATTAATCAAAACTCAAGGTAAAATCCTTTTCAACTGGAATATTAACGGGTTTGAGATAATGCAATCGAAAATGTTCCAAGATTTTATTAATATACGCTTCCTGACTTAAAGCAAGAAGCTTTTTGGGACAATTTCTAGTTATTTCCACACCTAGGACATGCCTAGCTTCACCCATGTCCTTCATATCAAAAATAAAGGACAACCACTCTTTAATGGTTTTAAGCATCTCCATATTATCGCTAGCTAGTAATATATCATCAACATAAGATGTGAAGAAAGAAGAAAGCAGTGATGATGAACAAGGTAACATTGTTGATGTATTTAACCTTGTTATTAATACAGAGATAGTCAGCCTGGTGTCACAAGAAACAAGTTGGATAGTTGACAGTGGAGCTACTATTCGTGTTACGTCTCATAACAATTTTTCTCATCTTACACACCTAGGAATTATGGTGTTATTAAGATGACAAACGGAAATCTGTCAAATGTTGTTAGCAAAGGAGATGTTTCTTTAGTGACAGCAAATGGTTCAAGACTGTTGTTGAAAGATGTCAAGTACATTCCTGATATGTGTCTGAACTTGATTTCTGTAAACAGGCTAGATGATGAAGGTTTCCGAAATACTTTTGGAAACAAAAAATGGAAGCTTACTAAGGGCTCCTTAGTAGTGGCCAGAGGTCAAAAACACTCACGATTGTATATGATGCAAGCAAAACTCTCCAGTGATGTTGTCAATACAATGGATAATGATAAAATAGTTGATTTGTGGCATAAAAGATTAGGCTACATTGGTGAAAAAGGGATGACTCAGATTGTAAAAAGGAATATGCTATCTGGTCTAAATCAGATACATCAGAAGAAATGTGCAAATTGTCTAGTAGGGAAACAAAATAGGATTTCTTTCTAGAGTTCTCCTCTATCCAGATTGAAGAATCTTCTAGATCTGATTCACTTAGATTTGTGAGGACCATTGCCAAAGTCACTTGGTAATGCACAGTACTTTGTGACTTTTATTGATGATCATTCCAGGAAAATGTGGATGAAGACTAAAGATCAAATGCTAGATGTGTTCAAACAATTTCATGCCTCCATTGAGAGACAAACTGGGAAGAAACTAAAGTGCATTCGAACAGACAATGACGGAGAGTACATTGGATTATTTGATGCTTATTGTAAAGAGCATGGTATTCGACATCAAATGACACCACCAAAAATACCGCAATTGAATGGCGTAGCTGAGAGGATGAA
>JANKYF010000005.1:65756462-65767416 GCA_029829435.1 Erythroxylum hondense | reverse complement strand
CATTAGTCTTTTAAAATTTAGATCCCAATTAAAACCAAATATAAAAAAAACCAAAATTTAATTTTGTAACTTCTAACCGGACTTCCATTTGATAACAGCGAAAGGGAAGGAAGCGTCACCGAAGCGTGAAGTAACGTGTACTAATGCGCGTGGTAGTGTCTCCCACCTGACGCATCGGTTACTGAGGGCTCTACCTTCTTGCGTCCATGCAAAATCTCCGTTCACCACACCGCACCAGACCACTCCCACCCTCTCTCCAATTTCCCTTTAAAATGATCGTCTATTAACTCTCTCATTAGTAATCCCTTCCTTTTGTAGTACCAAAAATCACTGTAAAAACAGAAAACTAGAAACGCCACTCTCTCTCTCTCTCTCCAATTTCTCACTCTAGCGGTTGTTTGCTTCGTTTTGGTTGTTTCTTGGAAACTGCATTTTCTGAATTTGAGGAACCGATTACAATGACGACTCCTTCGACGGTTTCGACGACAGCGCCTGCGTCGCTCTACGTCGGCGACCTCCATCCCGACGTCACTGAAGCTCAGCTATTCGAGGCCTTCTTCGAGTTCCAGAGTCTTGCCTCTGTACGCGTCTGTAGAGACTCATCTTCCGGGAGATCACTCTGTTACGGTTACGTCAACTTCGTCTCTCGTCAAGATGGTAATGTTGCGTTTGGGATGATTGTCTTTCGACGTAGTGCTGACTGATTTCATTTCCTTTTTCTGTTTACGAGCTTATTATTGTGGATTTCTAATTGAGATGTTGTTTGCATGTTTCTGTATTGTTTGCTCTCTTTGTTCTGTTAATCTGTGCATTTTCTGTTTTGTTCGCGGGAAATGGAGAAAGAATTGGTATGTTTGGTGGTGGTTTTGAGCTCGAGTAGTATGGTTCATAAGACTTCTGTTTGTTTGACTGTAATTCGTTTAATGCATGCCAGAAAATGGAGGTTAGCTTTCGACTTTTTTTTTTGTATGTGTTTTCAATCATCTCCTCTTCTGTCGATCATCTGTTCGACTTTCTTTATTTTTACTCCGTTTTTGCTACCTTATGCACGACTTATATCTTTCATGAGAGAAACTTAGAAATAAGGGACGATTTTCTTTTAGCTCCTCTATGGCCTGTTTAATTTGTTTCTCGATGTGACATTTTATATTTGTCCGTTGGCTGCCATGGAATGAAATAATTGGTAATTAATCGGAAAAGAAATATTTTTACTTCCGGGAATGCACTATTAGAAGGCTGGAAATGGAGAATTTGGAAATTCCAAAATGACAAAATATTCTTTGTTTTAATGAGGCTTCGTGATTGCATGCTTTAGTGCTCTGTTTATCAGGGGAATTACGTGTATTGGTAAATGAAAGGGGCATGGATACTCCTTGATTTCTTATCAGTGCACACTAATCGAGCTTTCCTGATTTTAAGTTATTCTTGCTGTATCCGGATTTGCCTTTAACTTTTCATTTTTTTATTCTTTCTTACCGTATATACCTTTTGATGCTTGTCCAAACTACTTAAGTTGATGTCGCTTTCTCTGGTTTGAGTAGCAATCCAAGCAATTGAAGCAAAAAATCACACTGCCATTAAAGGAAAATTGATAAGGGTTACATGGTCGAACCGTGACCCTGATGTGAGAAAGAGTGGAATAGGAAATGTATTCGTTAAGGTATTCCTCCTTTTGTAGTATTATACATAACTGCATTTGTGCTAACATAATTGGCTTTGCATCTTATATTACCATAATCATTGATAGAACTTGAGTGAATCAGTCGATAATGTGGGGCTGCAAACTTTGTTTTGCCAATTTGGTAATATTGTATCTTGCAAAGTTGCCACTTTTGACAATGGAAAGAGCAAAGGCTATGGTTTTGTTCAATTTGAATCTGAAGAGTCAGCAAATTCTGCAATTGAGAAGCTCAATGGCTCCACTGTTGATGACAAGCAGATGTAAGTGTACATTTCTTTTTTTTGACTTGTTGATTATCATCCCAATTTTGACCCCTTTGCTCTTCGTGTAACATCACTCAACTTTAACATTTAGCACCATATATGTCCTACTCTTGTGTTCAATTAGCATCTAACTTGATCTTTTTTGGCATTTTTATGACAAGCTTTTCTCTATTTACTTAACACTTGAACTCATGGTGCAGATACGTGGGAAATTTTGTAAAGAAAAGCGAGCGCATTATGTCCAATCCTGATGCAAAATACACAAATTTATATGTCAAAAACTTGGATCCAGATGTCACAGTCGAGTTTCTGAAGGAGAAATTTTCCAAATTTGGAAAAGTTGCTAGCTTGGTAATTGCAAAAGACGAAAATGGGACCTCAAAAGGATTTGGTTTTGTGAACTTTGATAAGCCAGATGATGCCAGACGGGCACTGGAAGCGATGGATGGATTGGAAATTGGTACGTTGTATTTTGTATCCCCTTTTGATCTTAACTGAGGATTGGTAACACCTGTTAAGAGCATTAAAGTCTGCCGTTCCATTTTCTCAGCCATTCAATATGTTTATGTATCTGTTGAAAAGGTTCAAAGGTTCTTTACGTTGGAAGGGCACAGAAGAAAGCAGAGAGAGAACAGATTTTACGTCGACAATTTGAGGAGAAACATAAAGAGCAGATCTTGAAATACAGGGTAGTTCTTCGTCTGACTTTCTCAATTTACTTTTGCATGTGATATAGGGGAGTTTTTATTCCATCTTCTACAAGATTTACCAAAAAAATTATGGATATCTGGCGTGAATTTAATGTTTCTTCTCTGCAGCATAGCCAAATAATAGTAACGTGCTTATTTTGGGAATATTATCAACATACCACAAATATCATGTTGGGTTCTTGTTATGATGAGAAATTGACTCAAAGTCACCTTTTAATAGAAAAGAAGAAGATAAATTGCAATTGTAGAAACTTCTGAAACAAACATCTCTCAAAAGATTGGCATTAAGGCGGAATTGTAGAATTGCAGGAGCATGATTTTATATATGTAATTATTTAAGTTATTAAGTAAGTAGGATTGGATGCGAAAATCCAATGGATCAATTAGCAGAAAAAAGAAAAGATTCAGGAGATGGATAGAAAACCACAGACACAGCGATCTTGATGAGAAGAGGTTATTATAAACTATCCTAACAAAAGATGAAGTACGTAAGACTAGTTTTGCATGGTTCTGATATCTGATAATGATTTTAACCCCAGAATTTTAGGATATCTAGTGCTGCAAGCTAACATATGTAAATCTGAAATGTGAAACAGACATTATTCCTGCTATAAAACTTGAAATAGAAATATATAAATCTAAATCTGAATGCATATATCTCCTGCATTGAAATATTAATGCATTTTTATCCTTCTTGAATTGTAGGGTTTGAATGTGTATGTCAAAAACATTGAAGATGATGTCACTGATGAAGACCTCAGAAAACATTTCAGTCAATGTGGCACAATTACATCTGCAAAACTCATGAGAGATGAGAAAGGAATTAGCAAGGGGTTTGGATTTGTCTGCTTCTCAAGTCATGAGGAGGCCAATATAGCTGTTAACACCCTTCATGGTAAGTTAAGAAGCTTGTGTATATGAGACAGAGCCCTGAACATTTTAGTAGTAAAATTTAATTTCAACTTGTTTGCCCTCTTGGATATGTTTTATTTTAAGAGTAACTTAAAAGAGTAACGGGCTAAAATAAGGCAAAGTATAGTGTTTAATGTCTAAATGCAGCCTTAAAAATTAATGGCAAGTCTAATGAACAAAATTCAAAGTAGGGTACTGCATCATGTACATTAATGGAAACATGAAGAAATGAAAGTGTAAAAAGTTCAAAGAGTATCTTTCAAAATCTTTGAGTAGGTATGCTGGCATCATATGTCAAGGTTGATTGAATCACTGTCCAATGATACATATGTTGCATGCTTACTGCTATGCTGTGAAAATAACTTCTTATGAAGTTGTTGATAATCTCTCATATTGGGTAATTTTACAGGAATAATTTTTCACGGAAAACCATTATATGTGGCTATTGCTCAAAGAAAGGAGGACAGGCAAGCAAGACTGCAGCTGGAATATGCACATGTAGTGACTGGAGTAGCTTCACCTTCCAGTGTATTGCCTGTTGGATATCCTCAACTTTACTGTACAGTTCCATCTGGTGTTGTAACACAAGTACCTCCACGACCTAGGCTGATGTACCAGCCCCTGGGTATGAGGCCAGGATGGATGGGTAATGGCTTTGTACCTCCAAACAGACCAACATTTCAAACAGCTGAAATTCCTATTGTAAGCACTTTCATCTTAGCTCATCAATTGAGCCACTCCTAGCCAAGTCTCTTGTTTTATTATATTTCCATCTATACCAATTTCATGATCTCATAGCATACTGAGTGGTTCAGAAGTTCAGAATATAGTTGGGCTTACTTGAGACTCCTTGAGATCCTGTGGCAGATGCCAAATACTCAGAGGCAGCACAGGCAGCGCAGGGGAAGGTTCAATGGTTGCATGCTTCCTGAGGTTGGTCCTCAGTCTATTTCATATATGCAGCAACGCACTCTGTTGGTTTCTGCTTCAAAAGATCTAAGCAAGGTTTGTTTTTGCCTCATTGACATGCTGTGAATTCATGCTTGATCATTGTTATTGGATGCTCAATCTATTTCATATATGCAGCAACGCACTCTGTCGGTTTCTGCTTCAAAAGATCTAAGCAAGGTTGGTTTTTGCCTCATTGATATAATTTGTAACTTCTGAGATGTCCTTGAATCTGTAAAATGCATCTGTGAATTAGAATCTTGTAGTCAGTGCTATATGATACGGTAAATTGTTCAGATTCGTGTGATATAACAAGTAGTGCCGGGTATTTTCCATTGTGGAGCTGGTTTAGTTGATATGTCACAGAAGGAATCTACTCTATATCGAACAATTATTTTCACCAAAACCATCCTTAACTCTTTTAACTTTGTTGGGTAATATCATATAGATGTTGGTAGTTGTTTTATCCCATACAGAACCACTCTAACCCTTGGTTGCGAACAACATTTTCGACATATGCATGGCTTGTTTATTGTGATTTGTATCAATTTGGTTGCAGTGGGGTGGTCAGAGCATGTATGTACCAAGTGGTCATACGCGTGAATTGACTAAAGGACCTGGGCCCGCCTCTGCTGCTCTTGATACCAATGGAGCTGTGTCACAGGGAACAGATACGCTGGGCAGCTTGCTTGCTGCTGCCTCCCCGCAGGAGCAGAAGCAGATTCTTGGAGAGCGTCTGTACCCTATTGTTCAGAAGCATAAGGTACTAGTTGTGGACAACTCAGTCTTTTTCAAACCTATCTGGAAGGTTGTATTTGTCATCAAATTTGATAAAATTTGGGGGTCTAAATGTCTTTTAAGTTTCTTGGTAGGCTCTGGTTGATTTGTATCCTGTTAGATATCTTGATTATATAGATTATTGCTTTCACGTGAACTATCAAGACAAAGAGAGAAGTCCAAACTAACAGTTGCTGATTTGCATTTACCCGCAAGCCTGATCTTGCTGCAAAAATTACTGGAATGCTCCTGGAGATGGACAATTCTGAACTACTATTGTTGTTAGAGTCACCAGAGTCTCTGGCAACCAAGGTGGAGGAGGCTGTGCAGGTTCTCAAGACAAAAGTAGCAGGGCAAGGCAACCTTCATTCCCGTTTCCTGTCTGCTGAGGTTGCAGTCAATTGATAGCAAAAGGGTTGTTGCCGAGTTAACATTTTGAAGGATAATAGCTGTGCGGCAGATCTCCTTAAGAGACGATAATACTTGAGCAAATCTTCTCTCGTGTGGCCTTAAAAAACCCTCTAGTATGGAAATTTTTTTAAATACTTTTGTTGTAAATAGTGTGACAATTGTTGAGTGAAGAAAGGAGAGTTATCAACGGCTATACTAACCGTTGAAACAACGACTGCAAACAACTTTTGGCAAATAACAGAATTTTCTCTCTTTCTAATTTTTTTGTTCTAATTTCTCTTAAATATTTTCGTTGCTATCAATTGATATAGAAGATGGCGATCTCCGACCGTAGGAAGCACGTGATAATGATAAAGGACTCAAGTCATAGCCTCATAGGACGTGGGAAAGTTAACCATGAATTTGCATAAATAGAGAAAATGCAAAAGATTACGTGATTTATTATTGATTGTTTGATGAACAAGGTGCAGAATTACTTGAATAATTTAGATTTAGGACCGTTACTAACATTTTATAGGTTTGGATAAAATCGAAAAAGGTCTATGTATATATGTAAACTTTAATATGTAAATTGAATAAATAAATGTGTGCACTAAACTTTAAACTAAAAGGTATTAATAGAAGGAGATTATTTCATATAAATTGCCAATTTTTGTTAAAAAAGGAAAGCCACCATTTTGCACACGGAACCTAAATAGAGCTAATCCCCAAGTTCTGATCCAACTAGTGCTTGCTTGTGGACCATCATTTACAGACGAAAGTTACTTAGAGTGAGTATGATGTAAGATTACTCATTACTAACGTGGTTAATGAACGATCAAAGTCATGAAAAGGTACTAAACTTGTCGTCTGTATCAAATTTCTACGTTATGCACAACGACTAAATCTGTTTCCCGGATTTACTTTGCTCTACCTGGAATACAAAGAGAGTAGTGGTTACAAGTAGGCTCGAGCTCTTGATGTTGGTCCCTGTATTTAGATATTGTTATATTACTTGGTTAATTATGAAGCTTAATTAATAATTAACCAAGTAATTAAGCGAAGTTAGCAAACTATCATCACAAGAGTACGTGAATTCTAGGAACAAAAGTTTTGGGCACCAACTAACAGATATATTCTCCACACTTCCGTCCATGTGGGAAAAACCATACTATGGCATGTTAGATTATTTAGTGACCCAGGATTTAAGTCCAATAAAAAAAGCCTAAGATAATAGTTATTAAATATTAAGGAGTTGGCATCAAATAAGTGCAAGACCCTTTCCCGTTCTCCTTTGAAGATAAAATCCAACAACAAACATGATGGTTGATTGCTCGTATGTTTTAGAAAATTATCAAGAAAGGTCTGAACCATTGAGGAAACTAATTAAAGAAGATTTCACTGATTGTTTCTGCGATGTTGTCTTTCTCTTTCATTTTCTAGAATGGGATGTTAGATATGGTCCCTCTCACATGGAGGGACTCCATGTCCAATGTTGCGGCTGCGGCATCAATTTGCAGCATTTGTTGAAAAGAAGACATGTAGTATTTGTTGAAAAGAAGAAAAAAAGAAATATAGAAAAATATAGAGAAAAACAGAGAGAAAAAATCAGAGCAAATCAAATACTATGAAGTTCGGAAATATATTCCTAAAGAGTTGGTAAGTGACAAAATAGTGAGGTTAGTATTTTTAGGTTGGGAAACACCTTGTGAGCCACTATTTTGGTTTTGTCTCTGTATACCTACTATTTGTAATAGTGGAAGATTTATTCTAAGTTTTGTCCGTTGACGTAGCCCAAAGTTAAGGGTGAACTGCATTAAAAATCCTGTGTCTATTTTGCTTATTTTATTTTTCTTTTCACAAAATACACCCGCTGCGCCTAACAAGTGGTATCAAAGATATGTTTTCATTGAAGGTATTTTTTGAAAAGAAGCACGTCATCGAGAAAACAAAATTACAACGAATTTTTTGGCGTGATCCATTCGAAAAGTTAACGTAAAACGACAAAGGTGATGAATAATACTTTTACGTTGTTTTAATAAATTTACAAGATGATGTACTGTGCAGCAATAGTAACTGGGTCCCGTGGCACTATTTGTGGTACTATTAACAAGTTACTATTTACCGGATCCTGCGACACTATTCCAGTGAGATCTGACGACACTATTTAGCACTATTAATAAGTTACTATTTACCAGGTCCCGCGATACTATTCCAGTAGTGTCCGACGAAATTATTTAGCACTATTTACAAATTACTATTTACCGAGTCCCGCAGTTTCTATTCCAGTAGGGTCTGACGACACTATTCCTATCCCATGGAGAAAATTTAGAAGATATCTTTTCTGCCAAATTTTGACATCCTGGTTTCATATTTGAGGTCAGTTTTCTCAAATTTGGCTTACTTTGACAAATGGAGGTGAAGACGAACAAAATGATCAATTTAAACGGTATTAACTACCGTATATGGCGAACCAAGATGAAGGATCTCTTGATGATTACAAAGATGCATTTGCCGGTATTTTCAACAACTAAACCGGAGGAGATGTCCAACGAAGAATGGGAGTTTGAGCATGAACGAGCATGTGGTTATATTCGACAGTTTGTCGATGATAATGTGTACAATCACATTTGTAACGAGACTCATGCAAGAACGTTGTGGAATAAGCTGGAGCAGTTGTATGCTTCAAAGACCGGCAACAACAAATTATTTTATCTTACAAAATTGATGCAGGTAAAATACCAAGAGGGTACTTCTGTAGCTGATCATTTAAACAATATGGAAGGAATTGTTGATCAGTTATCAAATATGGGCATAAAGTTTGACGACGAGGTGATTGCTTTGATGGTTCATTACCATAGTCTTGGGAGACTTTGAAGGTGTCTTTGACAAATACTACACCAAATGACATATTAAATATGGAGTCTGTTAAAAGCAGTATATTAAATGAAGAGATGAAACGTAAATCACAGTCTGCAACCTCTTCATCACATTTAGATGTTTTGCTAACAGAAAATAGAGGAATGAGTCAATCCAGAGGTCCAAAGTCTAGAGACAAGAGCAGAGGAAAGTTAAATAGATATGTAAATTTAAAATGCCATTACTGCAAGAAGAAGGGTCACATCATGAAATTTTGTTGAAAGTTGAAGAAGGAAAAAGGCAAAAATGTGAAGAAAGACGAAAGTAGTGATGATGAACAAAGTAACATTGTTGATGTATTCAACCTTGTTATTGATACAGAGATAGTCAGCTTGGTGTTGCAAGAAAAAAGTTGGATAGTTGACAGTGGAGCTATTGTTCATGTTACTTCTCACAGATAATTTTTCTCATTCTACACACCTGGGAATTATGGCGTTGTTAAGATGGCAAACAGAAATCTGTCAAATGTTGTTGGCACAGGAGATGTTTCTTTAGAGACAGTGAATGATTTAAGACTATTGCTGAAAGATGTCAGGTACATTCCTGATATATGTCTGAATTTGATTTCTATAAACAGGCTAGATGATAAAGGTTTCTGAAATACTTTTGGAAACAAAAAATGGAAGCTTATTAAGGGCTCGTTAGAAGTGGCCAGAGGTTCTACCAAAAGGCAAGTTCGAGTATTGTCGATCAATAGCAGGCTTGATAGAGCCTTCCATGTAATCAGGAGGGCGAGATTTGTTGGATATGGGTCCCTCTCACATGGAGGGACTCCATGCCCAATATTGCGGCTGTGGCACCAATTTGTAGCATTTGTTGAAAAGAAAACATGCAGCATTTGTTGAAAATAAGACATGCAGTATTTGTGAAAAGAAGACATGCAGCATTTGTTGAAAAGAAGAAAAAAAGACAGCTGCGGTAGAGTGCCTATATAAGGCACTCCATGCTTCAGAAGAAATATAAAGAAAACAGAGAGAGAAAACCAGAGCAAATCAAATGCTCTGAAGTTAGGAAATATATTCCTAAAGGGTTGGTGAGTGACAAAATAGTGAGGTTAGTATTTTTAGGTTAAGAAACACCTTGTGATCCACTATTTTAGTTTTATCTCTGTATACCTACTATTTATAATAGTGGAAGTTTTATTTTGAGTTTTATCTGTGGACGTGACCCAAAATTAAGGGTCAACCATGTTAAAAATTTTGTGTCCATTTTACTCATTTTATTTTTTTGTTTTCACAAAATACACTCGTTGTGCCCAATAAGTAGTACCAGAGCTGTGTTTTCATTGAAGGTATTTTTGAAAAGAAGCACGACATCAGGAAGACAAAATTACAATGAATTTTTTGACGTGATCCGTTTGAAAAGTTGACGTAAAATGAAAAAGGTGATGAATAGTACTTTAACGTTATTTTAATAAATTTACAAGGTGACACACTGTACAACAATAGTAACTGGGTCCTGCAGCACTATTTACGATACTATTCACCATGTGTTCCTCTCTAGTATGAAGTGCCAGAAAAGGTGTGGTCAGAAATGCATGTTTCCTATGACCATTTGCGGGTCTTTGGTTGCAAGGCCTTTGTCTATATTCCTAAAGATGAAAGGAAAAAGCTTGATGTCGAGACACGACAGTGTATATTCATTGGCTATGGTCAAGATCAATTTGGATATATGTTTTATGATCTGATGCAGAAAAGACTTATCAGGAGTCGTGATGCTATGTTTATTGAAGATATCAAAAAGGTAAAGTAGGAAGTTCCAAGCTCCGATGATGACTCAACAAGCTTCCGATTGAATCATCTAACAATGGTGCCGAGACAAGTTGGAGATGAAGTATATAATAATCAACTAGAAGCTGTAATCTAGATGCTCCCAATGAAGTTGAACCAGAGGATAATGATGATGTTCACATTCAACCACTAGCACCTGAAGATGCTCTGGTCCCATTACGAAGATCTAGTAGAAATAGACAACCATCTACTAAATATCCAGTTGATCAGTATGTAATGCTGACTAACGGGGGAGAACTAGAAAGCTTTGATAAAGCCATGAATGATGAACATAAGAAGAAATGGAACGAAGCCATGCAAGATGAGATGAAATCCTTGCATAAGAATAAAACATTCGAACTGGTGAAGTTGCCAGAAGGTAAGAGAGCATTGAAGAATAAATAGGTGTTCAGGATTAAGCATGAAGAACACAACAACCATCCTCGATTCAAAGCAAGATTACTAGTCAAAGGATTCAGCCAAAAGAAGGGTATTGACTTTGACGAGTTATTTTCACCGGTGGTGAAAATGACATCCATACGTACAGTGCTAGGGCTAGCCGCAAGTTTTAATCTGGAGGTTGAA
>JANKYF010000005.1:65625633-65639781 GCA_029829435.1 Erythroxylum hondense | reverse complement strand
AAGGGGCTTGGAAAGATGTTCAAATTAAGGTTCCAGGAAAACTATAAGATAATTGAGATTAAGTTGATTCAGTGTTAGTTGTAATGGACAATGTTTAAGATTGATGGTTATTATTTTTATTAACGTTAAATTCGAAGTCATTATATTTATGTTTCACATATGTATTATAAATATAATAATCATCATCAACTCTTACATTAAAAAACATATGAAATTTTGAGAGTTATTCCTAGTATGATTCAATGGTTGATGAATTTATATATTAAAAGTTTCAGGGGTACATTAACATAGATTGACCCAATCTATCCAATGGCTCCAAATCAAACCAAACTAAAAGATTATATTTTAAATGATTCTTACTAACAAGTAAATTTTAAAGTTTACATATAAGTTATTCTTGTTACACTAAATGAAAGAAAGAAATTGGCCCCACTGGTATCTGTTAAAAGCATAGTCTATTATTTGAACAAGGCTTCAAAAGCAGGAAGTACAATGCTTACAAGAAATATGTTTGTACATTTATGGACGGAAAGTTGTATAATGTGAACTTCAAAAGCATCAAGTGAAAATTCTGCTGCTTATTTTGATCAGAGAACGTAGTTGTACTGACGAGAATGGTATTGAGGCAGAATCTGTATGAAAGAGGAGCAAGAAAGATTGGAGTGACAGGCCTACCACCAACAGGCTGTTTGCCTGCGGCCATCACTCTCTTTGGCATGGGAAGCAACCAGTGCGTTGAAAGGTTAAACCACGATGCCATTTCCTTCAACAACAAATTAAACATCACTTCTCAACGCCTAGTGCATAAGCTCCCTGGCCTAACACTGGTGGTCTTTGATATCTACCAACCTCTCTTGGACATGATCTTGAAGCCAACTGACTATGGTAACGTTCATCATTTTACGCATAAAACGGAATATGAAGTAACCATATAACTTTTAACTCAGTTGTAGGTTTGATCCCAGGAATAAATGGATTTATTCCATTAAAGATGAGAAAACAATACTAAAGTAGAAACACGTCTACTCCAGAGCACAGCTCGGGTTAAATGATCAAACTGTTGTTTAATCAGTGCACAAACATCATACCATCCAACCACTACGATGAGATAATAGCATTGCATAAGATGCTCAGTATCGTTTTTGGAACAGGTTTCTTCGAGTCAAGAAAAGCTTGCTGCGGAACAGGTACAATCGAGACATCAATGCTGTGCAATGAATGGTCAATTGGAACATGCTCCAATGCCACACAGTATGTATTCTGGGATAGTTTCCATCCCTCTGAAGCTGCTAACCAAGTCTTGGCCGCTGATCTAGCTAGCCAGGGATCTTCCCTCATTTCTTGAGATTACTCTAATCACCATTAGAAACATTTACAACTACTATGCTAAAGCATTCAATTATACTCTTAGATGCATCATATGTCTAAATGCTACGAGTTCTTAGTTGGTAGTAGTAGCCTCATTGCACCAGTACACATAGCCAGAATCACTTGTGTTTTTGCCATTTTGAAGGAATATCTATGAATCAGTCAAGCACTAAACAGGATCAAATTGGCGCTTACTATAAGAGTCCTGACCTTAGCTGGAATAAGCCTAAATACACTAATGATCTACCAAGATTCCTTTGTATTGTTTTTCTTCCGACATATTCAAAACTCAACAAGGTCATATCTTCCTTTTACCTACAATTTATTACAGAAAACAAAGCTCCACTTTCCAAGATCCAACAATCCTATTTCACCATTTTCTTCCATCGAACTGTGAATCTATATAAACTTTAACATAAATCAATTCAAGCAATACGATAGCACTCACAGTCTAGTATATTCAGCTTGACGTAAAAGCTTTTTGATGACAACCGGCCAAAAATTCACCTGAAGCAGTAGGAAGCAAGATATTCAGACATCCCTAAGAAAGCTCAAAGCCTGTGTTGGAACTTATTGCATAAAGAAGCTTTGCTCTGAGAGTGCTAGCACGCTTGTATGTTGGAAGCTGTAAAGAGAACAAGAATTATTAAACTCATTTGAAGTTAGAAAGATGCCACTTATGGATAGCCCTGAGGTTTACAGCAAGTATACCTTTAGAGTATTGTAGCATGTTGAAGCTGAGGGAAGCCGCTCCACATCTTGTCCCCCAATTGTTGCCCACAGAGAAGCATCACATGTCACCTACAGATAACCAATTTCCCCACTTAATTTGCTACCAGCTAACAATGAATGTGTTAACTGCCTCCTTTAGGTGTTTGCAAAGGCATGACATAAGCAATTTATCGAGAAAAAGAAAAGGCATGAAATAAGTAGATACAAGAAGTCCTATCTCAAATGATTAAGATTACAAGGGAGGCAACTGATTGATTGAAAATGGACTATAATATAGCAGAGTTCAAGACAGAGCAGAGTCTGGGCAGGGAGTGACATGAAAGGATGAAAAGAAATCAATCAATCTACTGTAAGATTGATATATTGTAACAGAGAAATATCATGAGTAACTGTCATTTAACGCTTCTTCCATTCTTTTTGTTTACTGCTGGAGGTTCCATTGCATTTCTTCAGCTGTTTTTCAAAATTAAAAAGGAAAACAAATCTACTTGTGAAACTGATGAGTAACTACTTAATCACTAGCAAATCAATATTATTCACTATTGAAAAACAGTTGGATACCATCAGCAAACAAAATATTCTTCAAAGATGCACGGAAATGACCTCAAGCCTCGTAAATAATCACTACAGATCCCAATTCTATGTCCAAGGTTAAAAATAATTTGCATGTGATCTCAAACCATACCTTATGGACGGTAAATGAAGGTTGTAGGTGCTTGAAACCAAGTAATGGTCCTCGAGAACAGCTAGTTACAAATTTGAGTAGCATACAGCGTTCACGCGGTTTAAAACCTTTAATTACCTAATGAACATTCCAAATAGATCAAACAGAAAAATGTTAATCCACCATAAAATGGAACATGACTTCAACTATACTGCTCCTTAAAACATGAACGGATGCAATCATCAAGTCCAAACTTTGCACGTGAAATCACATCATGTCTCAGTAGACAGGGAAACTTGTTCCCTTTCACCATTAGGTGGTGGGTGAAGCAGCACTCAAATTGTCAAAACCATGAACACAAACCTGAGTCTGCTTTGAATGATGTACACAATGCAACACAAAATTGAAGAGATTATGAGCACGTGAATTTGAAAAGATAAGTCTTTCATTCATATATCAAGATCAGCTGCAGGCCAGGGATGTAACTGGATTAAAAGAAAAATATTGTCACCCACACAAGAGAAAAAGTAGCAATGCCAAACATCCTTATAAGATTCTTAATACATCTCAAGTGCAATTACTTTACTTTTTTTCTGGCCATGAAACTCTTCCACCTCCAATTGTACAGCATGCAACACTAGTTCTTTAAGTGATGTGGAATTTTCTACGTAACATATGAACTTCTGAAAATTTAGAGAAATAGAAGCCACAGGTACAGAAAAAGAAAAAAGGGTTATGCAACATCCACCAAAGGGAAATACCTCCCAGAAAAGTTTGATTGTTCGACTACCCTCAGAATAACCACCAGTATATCTCGTGTTATTTCTTAAATCATCAACATCAATGTCAATGTCACCACCTGAAAGTAACTGAATAAAATGCTGGGTGACATTAATGAATAGAGCTGAATTCATGAAGAGTAACATGTGAAAATCAACATCATAATATGGAAAATAAAACATGTTTGTTCTTGTTGATTTATGACCAAGTTATCAACAAAGGAACTGGCCGGAACTACTTGACATAATGCCTGTATGGAGGAAACTACCTGATTAAATTCACTTGCATTAAACAACTTCAACCAAGAAGGTGATACTAGATCTGTGAGTCCTCTATAAAATGCATTTGAAAAGGGTAATATCTGCAAATTTAAAAGAACAATAGGTTAAATTAAATATTAAGTTTACAAGATTTCATGATAAAAGGAAACAAGTTACACCTGACGGTTGAGTTTATAATCTGCCATTCCATGAATATACTGCATTTTGTTTTCATTTGTCACACAAACATCCTTGCCACCCAGTTTGAGCTCAACAACATGCCATTTACCAAATGCTTCTTCTGTAAGTGTGAAGTCCAGAGAGAGGTCCTTGATGTCACCATCATAATGCTGCACGATACGAACTACTTAAAGACCATTAAGATTTATAGCTTTTTATGAAAGTGTGCATATACTACAACAGAGATACAACATACTCCATGTATAGTATTAACCAAACTACATTAAAGATGGTGATTTCCAAACAATCGAAGTGGCTTGAGGAAGTAAGTTCTGATACCATGTGAAAGTAAATAAAAGAAGATGGATAGAGCTAAAGATGTACACAAGGTTTAACGTGGTTTAATATTAAAGCCTACATCCATAGTTACAGAGACTAGTAAGAACTACATCTTTGTTAGAGTTTTGTGATTTATACACAGTACGTCATCCCTATTTATTATGAGTAATACATTTTTGATAATAATGATATTTGAGTAATATCTGTATTATAATAATAATAATAATTACTTGATCTTTAAGATTGTCAACACCTTCCCTCTAGTTGATGAATGCACACTTTTTACTACTAGCTTGCAAGTGAATTCTTCAATCCACATTGGCAGGGGTATGAATCCATCGATTCATCAAGTTGAGTCATCAGCTAGCTCAACAAGCAAGTACATATTAATGTTATTAAAGTAGGAAATGGTTTCATTCCTGGATTTATATGTATATCCATAAGACCAAATAATATTTTAGCAAGGACTAGTCAAACAAGAAAACATGAAATGCAATCTTATTCGATAAAAAAGTAACCAAATAAGTAATGTACGACTACAGAGACATAGAATTAGCATGTTAAGAAATTCTACCTTCACATACATGAGGTTCCTGTACAACTCTGGATCAAGAGTTGATAGTTCATCAAGAAAGCTATATCTTCCTAACAGTTTTTGAACAAAAACATGTGAAAAGGCATAATCTAGTAATATTCCTTCATATAGAGCTTTTCCGACCACTCTTCCAAGGAATTCAATCATCTGGACACCATTTTCTAAATATCTTGCAGTTGGATTGGGAATTAGGAGCCGGTCTGATGTTGGAGTTTGGGTAAATACGCCATACCTTTTAACAGAGATAGAAAACTAAGTGTAAAGGGCTGTGTTACAGAAGGAAGATAATGGATGAATCAAAGAATCAATTTATGAACCTGGAAGGACATACTCGGGGGAAAAGGCAGCTTTTGATAGATCAGTCAGGAACTCCTTAGATAGCCCCCCATAGTCCAAGCCAGCCTCCTGAAGACCACATTCACTAACAAAAGAAACATGAATAGATGACTTCAACCTTGACCCAAGGGAATTCAATTGCTGGAATCCATCTTCAACAATATGATCCCGGCGAACCACAATTTCAACTGCTCGGGAACCAGGTCCAGTGACTTCACCAGCCATTTTTCGAGAGACTTTATCCATGTTGATAAATTCCCTAAACATCTGAACTCTGCAAAAAGTAATTGATGAAGTCATGAGCAAAAGATTCTCAAAGGTGTTGGCGAAGAAGCTGCAGCCAACACAAGTTAAGATGCTAAGTTTGAGTTATTACAGAAAATCAAAGTGAATAAACATACAGAACAAGAGAAGAATGATAACCCACATAGGTACAAGTTTGCCATCAAGAGAGAAGCATCCTTATAAGATAATTCACAAATCATGACTATGGACCATATTCTACATTATATCTTTTGAGACCCCTAGATCCAGTTATGCAGAAGGATTTTATTTTATTGTGGAAATAACAATTACTGATGCAGGAAGAGTTATGACAAGAAAGAGGAGTTACAGCCAGCAATTACTTATTCCCACCTTTCTTCAAATGGATATACATGTGGAGTAACTGTGATCACAGAATCCATGCTTGGAACACTTGAAGCATCATCTAGTTTTACATTGCCTACCATAATTTCATGAGTTCTTGCAGCAACTGCAATCGGAGGCCTGCTATTTCTAGCAGGTGAAAGCCATAAAACAGGTGGGCAAAATTGGTGCCTGCAATCCCTTTCATACATTAAATGCAAGCATCTGATAGCTGAATCCATAAGAGGTCCCTCATTTTGGCCTATACTATGGGCCAAGCCATTGTAAACTAAACTATTAAGCACTGATGCAATTCTTCGTTGCCGCTCCAGAGTGAAAGGTACCTAAATTATGTTAGAGAACATCAGGGAAAATTTTCTAGGGTACTCCAGATGGTTAGAAGAGACCATTTGGAAAGAATAAACATAGATAATTACCTGTTTTTCATAAAAGTCTATGTCATCGAGAACCAGTAACAGGTGTGAGTAGGTTGCACAGAATAGATGAAGCAAACATGACAAGTCTTTTGGAATCCTTTGTACACCAAAATTCACAGAGTTTACGTCCCAAACATCAGGATTATCCTCCCCATCCTGTTTACTCGATTCACAACCCATCGGACTACCGTCTATCTCCACCTGTGACTTACCCGTAATTTTATGGAGTACATTGACCCACTTATTGGCTCCATCCTTGTTTGAATGTTTCTGCTTTTTATTGAGAATCTCTTGCCTTTTGTCATCTGTAACTTTCTTTATGCAAAATTGACTATTCTTAGACAGATGCCCATTTACAGGAAAAAGTAAACTTTCTAATGTTTCCCATATAGAATTAACAAATCCAGGCGTAAATGATAGCACGTTGAGGACAGCCAATGATCCAACAGCGGGATTGAAAGTTGAAAATATTCTGAGCATATAAGAATAGAAGTATGCAATGTCAAGCAATTCCACTTTCCTCAAAATTTTCAGATTTTCCAATGCCACAGCCACAGCCCCTTGAGTACATGCATCTACCTTTGAGATTGACAACAGTTTTGTCAGATGCCACTGTTGACAAACAGGTTTGAGTAGGTCCAAATATGACATGTTTAAGGAACACATTTCTCCTGTTTCACAAAAACCTTCAGCAATCTCTGAAGAATGATCACGACTAACAAAAGGATATATGTTCTTGCACCAACTTCTGTCAAGACATGATAGTAACTTCTCAGCAAGAGTGACCACAACACGGACATAGAAGGCATAGTCTAAACCTTGGTCAGGTCTAGGGTTCACAAACTCATTTTCACTCCCAGTAGCTAGGCAAATAATGTTTGCCAGAGCCCAACCAACTGGTGGAATCAACTTAGAAGATTGCTGAATTTTCAATTGATCTACCTCTGACTTGTCAGTCAAGATATTATCTCTCAAGGTCTGTCATCATCTGCCATAGTTTGATCAGTCCTCATTCATTTAAACCATAGTGGTGCATGAAAAAAAATCAAAGAGGGCCCTGGGAATTTAAAGACCTAATTTGACCCGTATGACAGGATAACATGCACATATTCAAGTGCGCAATTGGAAAATGTCTAAATGAAACAATGACCAGAGAAAAGAAAGATCATTTTCAAAATCAATATCTTTCTCCGCATTTGGAAAAGATCAACTGTACTAAGAAAAATGCAGTATTAAAGGAGACAGAGATACCAAAAAAAAAAAGAATTGGGGAATTCACAGTAAAGTCACATCATACTGATCCCACATTACATATCAGAAACAGTATCAAGGTATAGATTTTTGAGCCATTGACTTGGAAAAATGAAACTCAAAGAGCACGCTAACTTAGTGCCCCAAGATTCAGTTCTCTGTGAAGGTTTTGCTAACAATAAAATAATCCATTACAATCTCCCAATTCTCTTCAAAAAGGATGCTGCAAAAAAGAATCTCAGAAGCACAGGATAGTTTTCTTTGAAATATAATTACCAGTAGTGTCTGGAAGCATGGTGAAAGAATAGACTTGTGCTTCAGAGCAGGAACAAGAAGAGATGGTAGGCGCTGTGTAAGCTGAGGAATTGTAAGTATAAATAAGCAGTACTGTGCAACAGCAGAATGTGAGTCCACCAGGTCAGGGCCAGTAAAATTGAAGTCTGTGACCTGAAATGGCCGTAGAGCTAAAGTTATTGTACTGGCACTGATCAGGAACTTGTCATCTGTCCCAGCCACATTGTTTGTTTGTGGACAACAAGATACTTCCAGGTTTTCTAAGTATCTTCTAATAGATGCATAAAGACCACTCTTACGACTTCCCATGAACATAACCAAATCCTTCACCACTACATGAGCATCCATAAAACTATTATTGCTAACAGTGTTCCATGCCTTTGGATCGGTTAACACAACAAGAATACGAATTACAAGAGAAGTAAGAATAACAGAATCTTGACCCTCTGGAAAAGATCTATGACACTCAGAAAGTACAAAAGCGCCAAGAGAAATAAGCTTCTCTGATTGATATGTCCACAGTCTTCTCTCCTCAAGAGTACCCAATGCCAGAGAACAAACATTCCTTCTTGAATCTATCCTTCAAGAAAAAGGAATAAAAAATTAGAAATGATACCATGTAGAGACAGCACAAACAGATACATAAAGTTATGAACACAAATGAAATTCACAGTTTAATAACAGTATGAATGCAACAATTTCTCTAAAGGTAAATGGAAAAAAATGGATCCACTAAGACATCTTTACAGAAACACAAAGCTAATTATGAGGATTGGAAAGATGGATGAGCTGCAGAAGGAAAACAAGCAACTTAGAGAACAAGATTTTTGGAAAGCAGAAAAGCACCCATTCCATTATTAGAATAACCCAACATGTGCAGATCGACGCGAAGTAACATAGCATTTGCAATAATTCCAATGCATCTGAATATACTAAAGCGCATACCCATAGAACTTATGCTTTCAAGCACAATCTTGAAGCATTTCCCCATACAATCAACATCTCCAGAGCGAATCTTCCGACACGTCACCGATAAACACCAAATGAAGAAAAGAAAAGGCCTCAGGACACTAGTAGAAACCCAAGTGGCCGTCATTACGGAACCATCACAACAATCCACCATAGTCACCCAATCATTCTGAAGCTTCAAAGCTACATTCTTTCTTCCTATATAACTCCTCCATACTCTCTGGAAACAAAAAAAACTATCATTTCATAAATTCCACAATCCAATAGACCCAACTGAAATCAAAACAATCATGATTCCCAACCTATTCCTCCTAATTACAAAAACGAAAAATAATTGAAGCACCTGTACAAAGACGGCGGCGGAAGAAGCTCGCCGGGTGTAGCCCCGGAGCTCTCTTTCGACTGAGACTCTCTCCAGAAGCGCGTCCCTCGATATCTCCCGTTTACTTGCTCCTCTTAGCGATACCTGAACCGTTTCAATCAAAAGGTCCAACGATAATCAATGCACAATTGAACAAGTTCCCTTTTTTAGCTCAATAGAAGAACTCATTTCACCTGATTCTTACGAGGTCCGTCCATGGAGGTCCGATCAAGTATGTTCAAGTTCGTGATCTTTCCGACGTCAAAACTTACGCCAAGGATATTATACTGCACGTCTATTTTATTATTTTATATACTCCTTTCAATACGACGCCGTGCCTTGTTAACTTTGTTTCATCACTATTCGCCTACGATTGGCGCGCGGTGACTACTCACCGCGTCCTATGAGATAACAAACAGCTCTCTTTTTTCGACTATGATTGGCGGCTCCAATCCATGGCTACCGTTATCCAACCGCCGATAACCTCCATCTCTCATTTTCCTTCGAAGTTACCGACGCCGTTACCGCTCCGTTCATTTTCTCGGTTCAAAACCAAACCTCACATCTGTTACGTACACTGCGCACCAATCGCGTCCTCCATTTTTCGACCTCTGATATCCTCAAACTTATCTCTCTCTGAGCACGAAATACATAAACCCGCTTTCACTTTGGACTCTTTCCACGACTGGCAGGACACTATCGACGCTGATGACTTGTTGCATTGGCTTCGTTTGTCCATTAAATATGCTGATGTTGAGCTTGCCAGAGCTGTGCACGCTTTGTTTCATAAGCTTCAACACTCGACACGTGTGGGTAATTGTCTCATTTCGGCTTATCTCAAGATGGGTTTTCTTGTTGATGCTTACGGGGTTTTCATGGGCCTTCATAGACCGGACGTCGTGTCGTACACTGCGTTGATTTCGAGTTTAGCCAAGGAGAATAGAGAGAGCGAAGCAGTTGAGCTTTTCTTTAGAATGAGAAGGGCTTGTATTGAGCCTAATGATTACAGTTTTGTTGGGATTGTAACTGCTTGTATCAGGGTTTTGGATTTTGAATTGGGGTTGCAAGTTCACGCCTTGGCTCTGAAGATGGGTTTTTTGGATAGCGTTTTTGTTGCTAATGCGTTGATGGCTTTGTATAGTAATTGCGGGAGTTTGGATTATGTAGTTCAATTGTTTGATGAAATGGGTCACAGAGATATTGCTTCGTGGAACACATTGTTGTCCAGCTTTGTTAAGGAATCCTTATACGACAAAGCACTACAGTTGTTTCGCAATTTGCCGCAAGATGATAAGTTTAAAATTGATCACTTCACTCTATCAACGCTTTTAACTGCTTGCACCGAGAGCCCTGCAGTGATGGACGGCAGAGGGATTCATGGCTATTCTATTAGAATTGGTTTAGAGGGTAATCTGAGTCTGAGCAATGCTATTATCAGATTCTACACTAGATGTGGTAGTTTAAAAGATGTGATTGCAGTGTTTGAGAGGATGGCAATGAGAGATGTAGTGACATGGACGGAGATGATGACTGCATATTTGGAATTTGGATGCGTGGATTTGGCAGTGGAGATATTTGAGAAGATGCCAGAGATGAATCATGTTTCTTACAATGCACTTTTGGCTGGATTTTGTCGAAATGGTGAAGGGTTGAAGGCACTCAACTTGTTTATTGAGATGGCCCAAGAGGGAATAGAATTGTCTGACTCTGCTTTCACTAGTGTGTTGAATGCTTGTGGCTTGCTCGCAAGATTCGATATCAGTCGGCAAATTCATGGTTTTGTTGTCAAGTTTGGTTTTATGTTGAATGCTATTATTGAAGCAGTTCTTATTGATGCTTACATGAGGTGTGGAAGGATGAAAGATGCTGATAAAATGTTCTCCAGTTGGCCAACTGACCGGGGCAGCTCTATAATTCAAACATCAATGTTATGTGGTTATGCTCGTAACGGTATGCCTGAGGCGGCAATTTCTCTTTTCCACCGTAGTCAACATGAAGGGAATATGGTTTTGGATGAAGTTGCATTGAGTTCAATACTTGGGGTTTGCGGAACTTTGGGATTTCTTGAGATGGGAAAGCAACTCCATTGTCATGCGATTAAAACAGGGCTGGTAGCTGATTTAGGGGTGGGAAATTCAATAGTAAGCATGTATTCTAAGTGTTACAACATCATTGATGCAATCAGATTCTTTAATAGGATGCCCACACATGATATAATTTCTTGGAATGCACTAATTGCCGGTCATCTTCTTCACAGGCAAGGAGATGAGGCCTTGGCTGTCTGGTCTAGGTTGAAAAAGGCTGGTGTACAACCTGATGCAGTCACTTTCATGTTGATTTTATCTTCTTATAAGCATACCAGTTCAAATTTAGTTAACGAATGTCAAGTCTTGTTTCACTCTATGAAAGAAGTACATAACACCGAGCCCTCTTCAGAGCATTTTGCCGCCTTGGTTAGTGTTTTGGGTTACTGGGGTCTTCTTGAAGAAGCTGAACAATTGATCCTCAATATGCCCTTTGAGCCTGAGGCTTCTGTTTGGCGTGCTTTGCTTGACAGTTGCAGACTCCATTTGAATACAAACATAGGGAAACGTGCTGCAAAGCGCATACTTGCAATGGAACCACAGGATCCATCCACATATACTCTTGTATCAAATCTGTACTCTGCTTCTGGGAGGTGGCATTGCTCGGATATAGTGAGGGAGAATATGAGAGAAAAGGGCATTAAGAAGCACCCATGTCGAAGTTGGGCCATTCATCAGAATAAGGTGCATTCATTCTTTGTACGAGACAAATCTCATCCTCAAACAAAAGACATATACAGTGGTCTAGAAATACTAATCTTGGAATGCCTAAAAGCTGGATATGAGCCCGACACAAGCTTTGTTCTCCATGAAGTAGAGGAGCATCAGAAGAAAGATTTCTTGTTCTGCCATAGCGCAAAACTGGCGGCAACTTATGCGCTCCTGATGACCAGACCAGGAGAACCAGTTCAAATATTCAAGAATATCCTCCTTTGTGGGGATTGCCATACATTCTTAAAATATGTTACAGTCGTCACCGGAAGAGACATATCTGTAAGGGATGCTTCAGGATTTCATTTCTTTGCAAATGGCCATTGCTCGTGCAAAGACTATTGGTGAGTCATATAATCGTTTGCAACCTTAGTTTTTACTTTTAACATGTAAATGAATATCAGTAGTTGGTTATATCAAGACTCAAGCAGATGTGTAAATTTTAGACAGTAACAAGCTCTTTACTCTGGAGCAGTCGGATACTGTAATTCTTCATCCTGTTACTTGCCGAAAACAATATCCAAAATGTAACTTATTATTGGGTCACTCATCGACCCATAAACCCGAAACTGTTACGTTCTAAACATTTATTTTTGAATACGTGATTTCTAACATTTAACTACTAACTACCACTAAAGAATTCCTATAAAACTAGCAAACAGCTTCAATAGCCAGCCTGTATTCATCAACTCTACAGCGTAGGGGGCCAAAAGCGCTCTCATCAACTTTGAATGAACACTTGCCCATGCCAAGACATGCCTGTGAACCACAACAATTCACACAGTTAGTCTTTATGTCATCAACAGCTTAAGCATAACAAAATTTAAATTAAGAAGACAATGCTACCTCTCTAACAACATCTAAGGAGTTCCCAGCATGGCAATGCATGTCCTTGCGGAAATCTCCACAGGCTCCTTTTGGCGACCCGAAGCTCGCAAATTTTATGTCGGTGAACACCTTTTCACCTTGACATGCTAATTCCACAGTGTGTCCTTCGTATCCATTCACGCATACTTTTTCTACAGAAACAGTTTCTATTTTCACAAGGTCTGGAGTACCTCCCATTTCTTCAAAGACAACAAGCACGTTGTCATCAGCCTTCAGGAACGATCGCGGAATATGGTACCTGAAAACTTATCCTAGATTAGATAACTGCAGATGATGCATTACTTCCGCCATCAAAATTTTTCTTACCATCTTTGACTAGGCTTCCCACAATTTGTTCTGCATTTTCCAGCTCCATAAGATCCACGATAGTTGCATTCAAAATCACAACCATCTTCTGAAGAGAGGTAGCTTGGCCAATATCTTCCGATGTTGTGGCCGTTCACCCAAGCCATGCCTTTGCCCAAACCAAGCAAGTCTACGACAACAGGATCCTCACCTGTAGGAGCTGGGAAAGTGGCCTGCACATAAGACAGCACATAACATCACTTCTAGTCACTAGATTCTTGTGTCAATTAGATTATCTCCGTCATTACCTTATACCAAACGAATGGTGTATTAGCGGGACGGGAATGTACAGTCCATGGCTTAGGATTTCCCGCAGACAGTCCTTTCTCTTCACCGTCCAATCCAATCTTGTAATTCCACAGCCCCGTGAGATTCTGGGCCGCCACCTCAGTTCCCGTCCTATCCCTCAGCATCAGTGTAATTGGACCTTTGATTCCATATTCTACCAAATCATAGTGGTCACCGTAGTTCTAACCATAAAACAAGAACATAAGTATTGAGATTAACAGGTAGTAGTACTAACGTAAGTAACTTAAATATGTAACTTACAGCAAGTCCCACAGTGGCACTAACAAAACTGAACTTGTTTATGCCAGGTTTCAATTTAATCTTCTTCTCAAAGGTGAATTCGTAATGACTGTACTTAGCAGCTTGTGATCCTGATATAGAGTTGAACAGACTCGAAGCATTAGAGGAAAAGAAAAAAAAAATTGATAAGTTCATTGTCTTCTATGATTTTAAAGCTATCAGTAAAGTAAGAAAACAACTTACCAACATGTCTGCCATTAAGGAATGCATGAATGACATGTCCCTTGGTGTGCACACTCAGGAAATGACTCTTTTTGGGATCCTTGTTCCACAGAGAATTATTCTGGTCATATGAAAACCTGTCCATTTACTTATTAGAGAGGAGGATTTGTGATTAAG
>JANKYF010000005.1:65596076-65607111 GCA_029829435.1 Erythroxylum hondense | reverse complement strand
TTTGGTTCTTGAACTCAAATGATGCATTATTGCTTGAAATTCCATTAAGGCTTTGTAAAACTCTTCTTTGGTTATCAATGAGATATGGTTGATGTTAATTTTAGTTTCAAACCTTTCGTAATAAATTATTTTATCATGAGAAAAAGATTTTAGAAGATTTTTTTAGTGTATGTCTAAGTTTGCGTTTGAGTTATTTTTATGTTGGGATTGTTTTGATGAAAATGGATGGAAAATTTTAAGTTTGAGTTTTTGTGGAAAAAAAAGGGGCTTTCGCCGCGACGAGACCATCTGCTCGCCGCAGCGAAGCTAAACTCGCGGGTTCACCGCGGGGAGAGTTCTTTCGCTCGCCGCGGCGAAGGTTCATCCGCTCACCGCGGCGTAGCTTCGCGAAAGGGTTCGCCGTGGCGAAACAACACACGCCGCGGCGACGCCCGCCTTTGCTTCCCAGGGAATTTTCTTCTAGATTTTCAACTTCTAGGTCTTCCCTCCAAGCTTAAGCATCACGCTTCCGTATCCGATGTTAGGCTCCAGAAACAAGATCCAACAATCACGACTAAGGTGGGGGAGCGTGGCCCGTGCCTGTGGCTCTCCCAAACCTTCAAACATCGTCTCAATCAAAAATGGGAGCAGACGGTGGTCGTAAAATTGATGGGGCGCAGAATTAGCTATCGAACGCTCTGTACCCGACTCCAGAGTCTATGGAAACCACGGGGTCCGATGAAGGTGGTGGACCTGGACCACGACTTCTATCTTGTCAAGTTGAAGGAGGAAGCCTACTACCTTCGGGTCTTAACCAACGGCCCCTGGATGCTCTTCGGCCAAGTATTGGCCGTCCAACGCTGGTTTTCGGCCTTCCGACCATCGCAGGCAGAGGTGACTCGCACGGTGGTCTGGGTCCGATTCCCCAATCAACCCATTACACGCTACCACCCCACGATCCTCCAAGCTTTAGGGAACCTGGTCGGTAGTCTGGTGAAAGTCGACGCCGCTACCACCAACGCACAAAGGAGGCGCTTTGCAAGGCTGGCGGTGGAGCTTGACCTCAGCACTCCTCTTCGCACCAATCTCGTCTTGGATGGAGAAACCATATTGGTGGAGTACAAAGGCCTCCCTACGGTCCGTTCAAGCTGTGGTTTCACTAGCCATGAAGCGGCTGCCTGCCCCAAACGCCCCTCTACCACGGACGCCGCACGGGACAACCACAGGGAGGCTGCCAATGGCTCTTTAAGGGCATCCCCGCTTGGGAGTAACGATGCTGGCACGACCCCAGAACCATCCCGCGGTGAGCAACCCTGGATCCCAGTCCACCGCCATGTGACTCGCTAGGCACAGTCATGTGTGGGTAGGTGAGGACAACACCAAGCACGCACTGCTGAGACGCCCTCTTCGTCTTCTTCGGCAAACCCAGGTCATGTCCGTCGAACCGTTCATCAACATGCAGGGTAGCGAGGCGAGGCGGTACACAGAGGAGGCTCACGGTTCAACATCCTGGAGACCGTTGAGGCGCCGACTGAGGACCTGTCCAATAAAGGCCTCCCGTCCCATCCTTTCGTCTCCTCTGGCAGTGGGCGCAGAGTGGAACAGGCTTCGGTGGTTCTAACTGAACCAAATGAGACCCACGCTGGTCTCATTCTAACTGAGGGGCCAACCCCAATGATCCCATACCAGGCCCAAACCGCAAGTTTAGCGGATGGTCCGACCGGACTACCAAGCGAGGGCCAGGACACATGTAGTGACTCACCCCCGTGGGATCCAACTCTGGTCCAACTCCAACCTTCCCCTACGGCCCAACATCTGGCCATCGACCTCCAGTCGCATACTAAAATGGTATGCGACCAGGCCCTTTTACTTGCCCAGGTTCTGGCTGAGTCTGGGGCCTCTCCACTCATCGAGGGGGTCGAGGTCTCAGGGCTTGCAGTGGGGGCCGGGCGTGCGGATCTCCTACCCAACCCCACCGACCCTCCAAATTTAACCCCAGTCGCTAGGCCTTCAGTTGATTTCCCGACCCAGCCACTGGACGAGGACATGGCACAGGTCCAGATGGCTAGTAGTATCCCCGCAGTTCAGGAGGGTGACCCACGGGGCGCCTCATCTTAGACTCCTCTTGCTTCCATTTCCTTATGTCAATTCTCCTATGGAATTGTCAAGGGGCGTGAGGGTCGCGTTTTCAGACTGTTCTGCGTAATTATCTTCGCATGTACAGGCCAGGTATCCTGGTGTTGATGGAACCCCAGATTAGTGGGGCGCGTGCTAACCTAGTCATTCAATCACTCGGTTTCGATTTTTCTTTTCGTGTCGAGGCTAACGGCTTTTCGGGTGGCCTTTGGCTTCTGGATGACGGACTTAAAGCTTTCGTCATCCTGGCTCATCGCCAGCTCATCCATACTATCGTCAAATCGGGTCAGGGTTCTTTTGATTTTACCGCGGTCTATGCCAGCCCGCACCTAATCTCCCAAAATCACCTTTGGCATCTGTTAACTTGGCTTGGGAGAAGTCGCTCCCGACCTTGGTTGGTGGGCGGTGACTTGATGCTAAACTGGACAGCTCGGATAGACAGGGTGGGGCCCGCTCCTCCAGAGTTGTTAACTCCCGGTTCACGGCTTGGGTCCATCAATGTGGGATTCATGATTTGGGCTATGTGGGCTCGAAATTTACTTGGCAGTGTGGGTCTGTTCAAGCCCGGCTTGATCGAGTATTTGGGTCCATTCCTTGGCTCCATACATTTCCCCACTCCCTCAATCATCACCTCCCCTTTCTTGGTTCAGATCATTGGCCTCTCTTGTTTCATATCCATTCCCATCCAGCCGGGCCCTCCTGACCCCAGCATTTTCGCTTTCAGAATGCCTGGGTCACTCACTCGACGTTTTCCGGGTTGGTGGCGCAACATTGGCAACCCGGAGCGGGAACCATGAGCCAATCTCTTCTGCACTTCTCAACCCATCTTCAACATTGGCACACCCATGTCTTTGGGCATATTCTGCATCGCAAACTGGGGCATTCAGCGGTCTATGACTGATGACCCCGCTGATTCTCTATTAGACCTGGAAGATCATCTGAGTCGTGATCTTATGCAGGTGCTCAATGAGGAGGAAATGTTGTGGCACCAGAAGGCCCGGTGTCAATGGCTTTCGAGGGGGGATCGCAATACGCAGTACTACCATTCTGTTACCCTCTCCAAGCGTAAAAAACTGCAGATTGTTCGGCTCACTGACTCCGATGGTACACAGATTATGGACCCGGACTGCCTGCGGCGGCTCGTCCACAACTACTATGCCCAGCTCTATACTGAGGACGTTGGGGCATCCGTCCCACTTCTGTCTTTTGGAGGGGCCTCTTCCCTCTCGTCCTCGCAGATTCGCGACCTGGAGTTGCCGATTTCGGCTCACGAAATCAAGAGTGCTATTTTTACAATGAACCCCAACAAAGCTGCCGGGGTCGATGGGTTTAATGCGCTCTTCTTCCAGTCCCAATGGCAGACGGTTGGCTCTGCGGTGGTGGCGTTTATCCAAAAATCTTCAGCCAGGATCATTGGGAACCGGACCTGAATAAAACTCTCCTGATCCTCATTCCCAAAATTTCGGTTCCCCAGCAGGTTTCTCAGTTCCGGCCTATTAGCCTGTGCACTGTACTTTACAAGGCCATCACTAAGGTTATTGTTAATCGGTTGAAATCTTATATGCCTCAGCTAGTTACGGAGACCCAGTGTAGTTTCATTCTTGGCCGGCGGATTACAGACAATATTCTCATCGCCCAGGAAGCGATTCACTCGATGCGGATGAAATCGAGCCGGACAGGCTTTCTAGCCATTAAAGTCGATCTGGAGAAGGCTTATGATCGACTGCGCTGAACGTTTATCCACGACACCTTAGTTGCGATCGGGATTCCTACGTACCTAATCCGTGTCATCATACATTATGTCACGACGGTGTCGTTTCGAGTGGCCTGGCAAGGCACCTACTCCGATGCTTTCTGCCCATCTCGGGGTTTTCGTCAAGGCGACCCGCTTTCCCCGTATCTGTTTGTCCTCTGCATGGAGCGCCTCGGCTACCTTATTTCGCAGCAGGTGGCTGAGGGCCATTGGCGGCCCATCCGGCTGAGTCAGTCGGGGCCTCCTCTCTCCCATCTTTTCTTTGCTGACGACCTGGTCCTCTTTGCAGAAGCGGCTGAGTCCCAGCCATATATTATCACCAGTACCTTACAGACTTTCTGCGATGCTTCTGGTCAGAAGATAAGCCTTGAGAAGACCCGGATCTTCTTCTCGAGGAATGTGCCCCAGGTGATTGGTCGGCGGCTCAGTCAGGGTCTTCGTCTGAGCTGTACATCTAATTTGGGCCGGTATCTCGGGATCTTGTTGTTTCATGCTCGTGTCTCCAGACGGACTTTCCAACATATTCTAGATACGGCACAATAGCAGCTCACAGGTTGGCGTGCACAGACTCTGTTTATGGCTGGTCGGGTGACCTTAGCTCAGTCGGTTATCTCCGCTCTTCCCATTTTTACCATGCAGACGGTTCGGCTCTCACGCCGCCTCTGTGATGATCTTGAGCAGCTCATGCATGATTTTATTTGGGGCACGACCGCCTCGCAACGTCAGCTCCATCTGGTGAACTGGGACACCGTCTGCCAGCCAAAGTCCGCGGGGGGTTTGGACATAAAACGTCTCCGCACCACCAATGACGCGTTACTTGCCAAATTAGGTTGGGCGTTGATGGCCAATCCCACTGCCCTGTGGGTTCGTGTGCTATGTGGGAAATACCCCTTGGATACGCATCATTTACCCCGCACTTTAGCGAGGTCTCGAGCTTCCATGGTCTGGCGAAGCCTGTCGGCCGTCTGGTCAATCGTTCGTCAGGGCAGCCGTTGGGTTCTAGGGAATGGTCACCGTATTTTATTTTGGCTTGATAACTAGATAGGCGGGTGGGGACCCTTGGTCCACCAGGCCACCGTGGGCGTCCCCGACACTATTCTGCATGCTACGGTGGCCGACTTCACGAATGGGCAGGACACCTGGCTCTGGACCATATTTCAGCAATATCTCCCGATTGCAGTCTACTTTGACCTAGCCTCCATGCGACCTCCGTTCGCTGGGGGCGTGGCCGATCAACTCCTTTGGGGCCCCACCTCCCATGGGAGGTTTACCGTCACTTCGACTTACGAGTTACAAGAGTGTCCCGGGGTTGCCTCGCAGCCAATTGTGTGGGAAGTTGTTTGGAAATGGGCTGGACCTCAACGGATCCGGTCCTTCTTGTGGCTCTTGGCGCACGGTAAACTTCTGACGAATCGTCAACGCGTCCTCCAACACCTCGCCACGGATAGCTGATGCCCTTACTGTGGACTTGATGAGACCACAATCCATGTGATGCGGGATTGCCCGCGGGTGCGCATCTTTTGGGCTCAGTTCCCTCGGGATGTGTTGGGGTCGAGTTTCTTCCACCAGGGGGACGGGGCGTGGGTTCTAGCTAACCTTACCAACATGCGGCTTTTTCAACAAGTTGAATGGTCGGTTATCTTTGGGGTGGCTTGTTGGTACTTATGGTCCTGGCGTAACAAAAGTTTGTTCGAGCAGAGGTTTCTTTGGCCGACGAGTGGTTGTCGGTTGGTTATGGAGTATGTTGAGTAGATTTACAAAGCTCGGCTTATGGAGTCCTGTGTAGCCCCGGGCCCCCCTCTACTTGTGGGGACTCCAGTGGGCTGGTCTAAGTCACTGGAGGGCTGGGTGAAGTTGAATACGGATGGGGCAGTCTCCCTCGGGACTGAACGGGCGTCGACCGGAAGGTTAATTCGAGATCGATTTGGACAATGGTGCCGTGGATTTCAACAGCGGTTCGACCGCTGCTCCCCCCTCACCGCTGAACTTTGCGGGGTCCATTCTGGCCTCATGTTGGCGTGGGACCGGGGTTACCGCCGGCTTGTCCTTGAAGTCGATTCTTTGGAGGTCATTAATATTCTTTCCTCTTCCCAGCGGGTTCTAACTGAGGATCTTTTGTTGGTTGCAGGTATTCGAGGGCTTTTACATCGGGACTGGGAAGTGGTCTTGCGTCACGTCGGGCAAGAGGACAACCAGTGTGCTGACAGACTTGCGGCCTGTGTCAGTTTCTTAGAGCCGGGCCTGTTCATTCTTCGAGAGCCTCCGGGGACCGTCCTGGAGCTTCTTTACCAAGACGCGAGCGGGGCTTTGTACCCCCGTCATTTGTGATCCTTTTTGTTCTCTTTCCATTGTAATTAAAAAAAATCCCTCACCCTTCTTCAACATAATAACGACCTGGAAGTCACGAAATCATCTTTCAAGTGAATTAAACACAGTGTTTCTTTGTCTGTCTGGGGTTTGTTGATTGTTGGAGTTGAAGAGAAATGGGGTTAAGGAAAGAAAAGGAGGAGAGAGCTGAAGCAGAAGCGTGGCCAGCAGCTTATGATCTAAGGGACGCTAACCGAGAAAGGGAATACGAGGAGCGAGCAAAGATGACAAGTGACAGCCCGCAGCAGCAAGAACAAGGACCAGGCGTCGTTGGGTCTGTCCTAAAGGCGGTCGCTGATACGTTTGACCATGCCAAAGAAGCTGTAGTAGGAAAGGGTCAAGAAGCTGGTGAGAAGCTCGGAGACTATAAAGACTATACAGAAGATAGGAGTAGGGATTACAAAGACTACACAACTGCGACAGCAAAGGAGACAACAGATGCAGGTGCGAAGAAGATGGAAGAAACGGAAGAAGGTGCAAAAGATAAAGCGAAGGAGACCAAAGAAGCGACCAAAGGGAAGTTGGAGGAGTATGCAGAAAAGACAAAAGAGGCGAAAGATGCTGCAAAAGAGAAGCTGAATGAGAACACGGATTATGCAGCTGAGAAGGCTAGAGAGACAAAAGAATCAGCGAAGGGGAAGGCAGAGGAGTATAAGGATTACGCGGCTAAGAAGGCGAATGAGACGAAGGAGAAACTGGGTGAGTATAAGGATTATGCGGCGGAGAAAGCAAAGGAGACCAAGGAGTCTGCCAAGCAGAAGGCTGAAGAGACCAAGAACAAGGTTGGCGAGTACAAGGACTATGCAGCAGATAAAGCAAAGGAAACAAAAGATTCTGCACTGGAGAAAGCTAATGAGTACGAGGATTATACAAATGAGAAAGCCAAGGAGGGAAAGGATAGTGCAGTAAGCAAGCTTGGGGAGCTTAAGGATAGTGCTAAAGATGCTGCGAGGAAGGCCAGGGATCTCTTTATTGGTAAGAAAGAAGAAGCTAATGAGAAGGCTCCAGAGACTGCAGAGGCAACCAAGGTTAGTCTTTCATCAACTCCTAGTCCGTTATACTCAGAAATATCGTCTTCTTGCACCGAGATTGAGCTTGACTTTAGCTAGGGTTAGTCCTCTTTTACTCACCAGGCTCATTCTGGTCTCAAGTAGCAGAACTAGCTATATTTTTTAAATGAAGAGAATGACAAGAAAAGGAGGACCAACATATATAGAACAATTTTTAAGAAGTACTGACTTACACCTTTTACTTGAAACTAGTCCTAGGACACTAGGAGAATGTCCTAGTGTTTCTGTCTCTTTATCTTTCGGAACAAAACAATCAGTGTTTGACATTTTGTGGATCAGTCCTATATGTTTGTAAGTTGGGTTCCCATGCTCTTTGGGCCTCACTCGAAATTTGGGTAACACATTATCGTACATTTCTTGCATGGCACGCTCTAAAATTGAATTTTATTGAAGTCTACCAAGTATTTTCATGGGTCCGTAACTACTATACCATTTTCATGGGTCCATATCATTGTTGGAGTACTTGATCTTTCTGATTACACAGACTATTCAGACCCTGTGAGTTATGATGAGAAACTTCAGGGTGTAAATAAGTTGATAAGGAACTTTTTTAACTCAAGTGAGATTGTGAGTTTAAATCACTCTTATGTATATAGCCATTTAAAACTTGAAGTTAGAACTTTACCTTTCGCAAAAGATCTATCCGGCCCGAACAGGAATTAGTCTAGAAGTGGATAGTTTAAAGATGTCCTCTCATAATTAAGATCCTCTTAGAACACTTTGTAGGTAATAAAAAAAAAACCATAAGCTTTGTGTAGCCTTAGGGTTTAGTTCACGAGGAAGTAGAGTGAAATTGAAGGATTACTGTAACCAGATGGAGAATCAATGGAACAACCAATTACGTGCGCCAATACTAAATATAATTTTCAATAACTCATGCTACTTTGGTGTTACTGAAGAACAATGAGATTTGAACAGAGTCCAGGAAAAAGAGGTGGGTGTAGTTTAAAGCATAAGCATCAAAGATGGTTGATAGACAGAGACCTACCTTCAATACATGTAACATTGATTAGAACGTGTTGGGCAAAATACCAGGAAATTTTTGGCATGATTCATTTTGATTGTGTTCATCACAGATAGGTCGTCTACAGGTCCGACCAATCGTATATATCAACACCTGGCTTGCATATTTTAATCTCAGTTGAGTCAGTCAATGTGTGTAAGGATTTTTCACATGTTGGGTAATTGTTTTGTCAAATAGTGATCAAGTGGATGCATTAGCTCGAGCGTGGGTTGTTGACAGGTATTATTGGGGGTTTTTGGTCATGTATGGCAATTATCATGGACTAGAATAGACAATTTTGCTCTTTACTGGCTAGTAGTTGCCATCATCGGAACTAAAAATTCAAAGCCACATAATTTATTTTTGGCCCCTTTCGTTTCATCTAAAGTTACTGATGCATTTATTTTCCTGAAAACTGATTACAAAGACACGCTGATATTATTACTAAACAAGATTCAGATAACGAACAAGAAAGTTTGGTTGCCAATAGTTTATGATGCCTAACAAAAAATCATAACCCATTAATTTGCAATTGATTACGTTTTTATATATATCTGATTCCATATTGGGCACCCTCTTTCTCTTAAGAAGCTAACTTGGTCAGAAGAAGTAAGCCCTATCTATACATATAGTGGTATTACATGTGCAATTTTTTTTTTGGTGGAAAGGAGAAAACACAAGAAGAAACTATCTTCGAAGAACGACCCCAATAGAGGCATCATGAGCCAAATGATGACGGACCTCAGGGGATGTGTGTCCCAGAGTACCCAACGTTGGCTATACGAAGCGCCCAACCGAGCTAAAAAGTTGGCACAACGATTGCCCTCGTGATAAGCATGAACCATAGAACAGACCCACTCACGCCTCACTAACAGCCTTATGTCCTCAATGACATACAGATGCGGATGACAGCGAACCCCAGAGCTTCCAACCAAGTCAATGGCTTCGTGGGAGTCCGACTCTAAAATGACTTGTCTAAATCTACGCTGCCACGCTAAATCCAATCCATGCTGAATCGCGAGGAGCTCAGCAAGCAAGATATTGGTAACATTACACGTGCAATGATCTTGAGAAATATTCTAACTAAAGCTACGATTATGATTAATTAACAATGCATAAAAGGTTCCAATGTAACTATAAATATTTGAGACACCTTTGAATATTATGGTGGGAACTAGATAGACATTATTGTAGTCAAGAAAAGAAGGCAACCGTATTGTATATTTAATTTATTCATCTTTTTGTCCAAGGGCATAATATCTTAAGAGAAATTAGTCGGTCACCAGCTCTAGCCACTTGTAATTCTTTATAGTGGATTATGCTCGTGTCCTACCATCTGATAACTATGGTATCCAAGTCCAAGTTCTAATTAGTTGCAACCATTTCATAATGATAACTATGGTATCCAGGTCCAAGTTCTAATTAGTTGCAACCATTTCATAAATGAGAGTTACAGAAATAAGTAAAATATGAACTTAAGATTTGAAATTGAGTATTACTACATGAATTTAGATAAGATGGAGAGGAAAAATAAAAAAGAATGTAAACCAAAACTACACCAAACTTTCTACTCAATCATCCTTTACTACAAGAAATCAAAGAATTACCGACGGACATAACCGTCGCTAAATTCAAGTATTCCATCGATATTACCAACAGAATTAAATAAAGGACAAAAGCGTCGTTAATGCAAGTGTAGGTAACTTTAATGACGGAATATCAAATGCATTTCTGTCGGTAAAATATACTGACGGATATAAAGAAACCGTCAGTATATCAGCATAAATATAACGACGGATTAACAAAAACGGTCGGTAAATAAAACGAACATCTTACCGACGGTATACAATGTTCCGTCGGTAATATGGAAATACTTTTCCGACAGTAACCATATTCCATCAGTAATATTTGAACATGTTTTCCGATGGTTTCCTCTAATCCTTCATAATTGAAAGTTAGAATTTTTTTAAAAAAATCCCGACATTAAATTTTGTTTGATGATCTTATAAAAAAATGCATAATTTTAACAGTTGTGAATTATTTATACATATTAAATTAATTTGTTTATATATTAAATTTGTTCAAACTAAAGTTAATTGGTAATATAAAGTTCAAAATTTGTTAAGTGATAATAAAAACATTAAAGTTTACATTACATATCTTTATAATTGAAAGCAAATGACTACAACAATCCTAATATCCTGGTGATGGAGGGTGCTCACAGGTGCTACTGCTCCCCTTTAGTTGTTCCAGCTCCTGTCTCAGTTGAGCCATTTGGTCCATCAATATATCCACTATGACCCGAAGTTCGATGACTTTCAACGATTGTGGTTGTCTGGTAGACGCTGTTGTACTAGACATTGAGGATTGCGAATAACAAGTATTCGCAAATGAACCTAACCCGAATATCCATTCACGACGGTCCCTACCACCGACAACATCAAAATACATCTAAGTTTCATCAACAGGTTATTCCTTTTGAGAGTGCCGCTGAATGGTTTATTGTATTTGGTCCTATTAGAAACCAATGTTTACATTAGTAAGGGATTATTCATAATCGTAAAACTAAATGATTATAAAAGAAATAATAATAAGGCATTAAGTTCACATATGTTAGAGTAGTGCCCTAAAGGCAATCGCCTTTAGCGCATTTTGTACAAAGTTGTGTACAGACTTTATGAATAAATAAAGAAAGGCATATTTCATTAATTTGATGTTCATTATTTA